>ML660211.1:391037-529227 GCA_007570785.1 Antilocapra americana | reverse complement strand
GCTACCCACTCCAGTATTCTTGGTCTTCCCTAATGGCTCAGCTGTTAAACAATCCACCTGCAATGTGGGAGACCCGGGCTCGATCCCTGGGTTTTAAAGATCCCCTGGAGAAGAGAACAGTAGAGTATATTATATTTTCTATTTCTTATCTATCTTTTCTATTCTATTTTGCTTTTTCTATTTCTTCCTACTGATCCAAGTTACCAGCTAGTGTTATTTGACTACTCCAATACAGCTTCTTCCCACTTACCTCTTTTATCTTATTATTATCAAATACATTATAGATTTACATTTTATATTGCTAAGAATTATACACACAATTTTTTGCAATAGCTATTAAGTAAGAAAGAAAAACAAATCTGCAATTATCCTATTTTTTGTCAATACTTGCATAATTTTCTGGGTATTTTTGTTTATTTGTTTTAATGTAGCTTTACTCTTTGGTGTCACAAACTTTCAACCTGAAGAATTTCCTTGAACATTTTACTGCAATGAAGGTTTACCAGGAACACATCCTCTCAGTTTTTGCTGATATGTGAATGTTTTTATTTAATTTTCATTTTCAAAAGCTATTTTTGCTGGATATTAGAATCTTGGTTGAGAGTTGTTTGTTTTTTTCTATCAGCACTTTGAACATGCCCTCTCACTGCCTTCTAACCTCCATTATAAACAATTAGCTCTTAACAATCTTGGTTTCCTCATATATGTTAAATCATTTTGCTCTAGGTCCTTTAAAGATTTTCCTTTTGTTTCTGGTTGTCAACATTTTGTATGTGCATCTTTTAAAATTTATCCTCCTTCAAGTTCATTGAGCTTCATGAATGTGTAAATTAATGTTTTTCATCATGTAGCAGAAGGTTAAGCCGTTATTCAGTTATTCATTTGCACATTTTTCTACCCCTTTTTGTCTCTCTCCTCCAGGTTCTCCCATCATGTGTAATTGATATATTTTATGATGTCACACATTTTTCTGATTCTTTCTTTGTTCTGTTTCCCGTTCATTCCTCAGATTGACTAATTTCTGTCAATCTATTTTCAAGTAATTTTTGTCAGCCTGTTTTCAAGTAGTTTCTGTTAATCCATTTTCAATTTCACTAGTTCTTTTCTGTGCCAGCCTGATTCTATCTTTGAGCCTCTCTAGTAAAATTTGCATTTTCATTTATTATACTTTATATTGCATGATTTTTATTTGGAGATATATTCAATTTTTTAACCTTCATATTTTCTATTCAGTGAGATATGATTACCATATCTTGGCCTCCTTTCTTTACTCCTTTAATTATTTTTAAATATATTTTGATAGTTACTAACTGAAACCTGATCCTTCTTACAGGCAATTTCTGTTGGCTGCTTTTCCTCCTGTAAATGAATCACATTTTCTGCTTCCTTCCCTGTGCCTTTGAATGGCTCATAATTTTTGTTGTTGCTGCCGTTGTTAACAAGACACATCAGGGAATGTCTTAAAGTAGTACTAGATTCTGACCCCTACCACCCCATAACTGCTCATTGTTTGTTTTCCTCTTTATCAGTTTAGTAACTTGTGTAAGCTATTTCAGTGAAGTCTAATTCTTCTGCAGAACTGAAGTCTCTAATGCTGGTTTTCAAACAGTGCAGCCTTGGGCTTGGGTCAACTACCCTGACTCCTTGTTCTCAAGGATGACAGTGTTTTTTAACAGGATTCTCTTTGACTGTCTCTTTCCCAGATCTCTGTTAATCTTCCTGCTTTTGTTAGCTTCACACACAGCTATTAGGTCTCACTGATTTTCAGCTACTTGCTATGGAGCTACTGAGGTCTGTTTTTAAAAATTATCTCTAGTCCTGGCAGGACTCCTGTCCTACTGTTTTGGAAGTGGATGTGAGACAGCAATCTGCTTCTCTTAGAGCATCACTCCTGCTTTATGAGCAGAGTTCTGGGCAGGTTAGTAGTCTCTGGGCTTTTTGCCATTTCTCTTCTAGAATGGAACATATGACTTGAAGGTCATCTGGGCAAGGGTGGTTTGTGGTCAGTATTCTCTGCCTTCAGTGTCTGGGGTAGTGCTTCCAACCCTAAAAGTGCTGGATGGAAGAATTGGCCCTCAACTTCTTTCCTCCTCTTGTCTGAAATAGCACTTTTGCCACATGGAATTGGGAAAGATGAGAAATGCTTTTAGCCTGCTCCTCCTGGAATAGCCTTAAACTAGAAAACCAGGTAACAGGGGCCCCCTCTTCTCTTAGTTAAATTCACCTGGAGTGCAGCTTCTGAGTTAGGGGTGGTGGTCGACAGAGCTGGTTTGATTTCAATGTCACTGACTCTCACTGTTCTTATGTAGATTTAATAGATTTTCTTGAATAAATGTTTCTACACTTGTGTTATGCCCTGAGTACAGTTTCCAGAGATTTTAAATGGTCATTTTACAATAATTTCCACAAGGTGGTAAAGATGACAGTGTGATAACATGGCCATGGCTGCCTGTAGAGATATTGATGGCTGAGAAAACTGCTTCACAAAGATAACCCCAGAGATGGAGGTGGGAACAGGGTAGTGACCAGCGACCCCAGTTCCCAGTGCGGAGCAAGTGGTGACGGTAGATTGGCCCCGGGGAGACCTGCGGCAGTGGCAAGGCCCAGGTACTGCTGGCTCCTGGGCAGCAAATCAGCTCCACGGTGGACAGCAGCTCCCGAGCTGCCATGGATCCTGGGCAGCGGTTAGGCTCCACGGTGGACAGCAGCTCCTGGCCAGCTCCAGAGCAGCCAGCAGCAGCAGTGAGGCCAGGTGCCCTCTGCTCCTGAGCATCCTCCAATATCAGCTCCAGCCTTCCCTGGAACCTCTTGCCAGCCATTATAGCAGGGCCTTTGCCTCAATCCCTGACCACACGTGTACTAACACTCAACGGCCAGGGAAGGTTTAAACACTTAATGAAGACCAGCAGTGGAACAGCCAGGGTACCAGGCATGTCATCCAGCTATGCTGAGGGGCTGAAGGGCATGTTCCTGCCAATTGCGACCTGACAAAACGTGGTCAACATGGACTCTACATATGGACATAACCAAATGGTCACTACCAAAATCAGATTGATTATATTCTTTGCAGTTGAAGATGGAGAAGCTCTATGTAGTCAGCAAAAATAAGACTGGGAGCTGACTGTGGCTCAGATCATAAACACCTTATTGCAAAATTCAGACAAAAATTGAAGAGTGTAGGGAAAACCACTAGGCCATTCAGGTATGACCTAAATCAAATCCCTTATGATTAATAATGGAAGTCACAAATAGATTCAAAGGGTTATATCTGATAGAGTGCCTGAAGAACTGTGGATGGAGGTTTGTGACATTGACAAGGAGGTGGTTATCAAAACCATCCCCAAGAAAAAAAATGCAAAAAGRAAAATGGCTAKCTGCAGAAGTCTTATAAATAGCTGTGAAAAGATGCAAAAGGCAAAGGAAATAAGGAAAGATATACCATCTGAATGCAGAGTTCCAAAGAATACCAAAGAGAGATAAGAAAGCCTTTCTCAGTGATCAATGCAAAGAATAAAGGAGAAGAATGGAATGGGAAGGACTAGAGATCTCTTCAAGAAAATTAAAGAAACCAAGAGAATATTCCATACAAAGACAGGCATAATAAAATATAAAAATGGCAAGGACCTAACAGAAGCAGAAGACATTAAGAAAAGTTGGCATTAAGAAAAGATCTTCTGTACACAGAAGATCTGTACAGAAAAGCTTTAAGCACAATGATATAGTCACTCACCCAGAGTCAGACATCCTGAAATGTGAAGTCATGTGGGCCTTAGGAAACATTACTAGGAACAAAGCTAGTGGAGGTGATGGAATTCCAGCTGAGCTATTGCAAATCTTAAAAGATGATGTTGTTGAAGTACTGCATTCATTATGTCAGCAAATTTGGAAAACTCAGCAATAGCCACAGACTGGAAAAAATTCATATTTCATTCCAATCCCAAAGAAGGGCAATACCAAGCAATTTTCAAATTACCATACAATTGTACTCATTTCACATGCCAACAAGATTATACTCTAAATCTTTCAAGCTAGGCTTCAGCAGTATGTGAACCAAGAGCTTCCATATGTACAAGTTGGATTTAGAAAAGAGAGAGGAACCAGAGATCAGGTCAACATCCATTGGATCGTAGAAAAAGCAAGAGAATTCCAGAAAAAACATATAGTTCTGCTTCACTGACTATGCTAAAGCCTTTGACTGTGTGGATCACAGCAAACTGTGGAAAATTCTTCAAGAGATGGGAATACCAGACCGACTTACCTGCCTCCTGAGAAACCTGTGTGTAGGACAAGAAGCAACCATTAGAACTGGATATAGAACAACGGGCTGGTTCCAAACTGGAAAAGGAGTGCATCAAGGCTACATATGGTCCCCCACCCCTCCCTGATTATTTAACTTCAATGCAGAGTACATAATGTGAAATGCCGGGCTGGATGAATGACAAGCTGGAATCAAGATTGCTAGGAGAAATATTCAACAACCTCAGATACGCAGATGACACCACCATAATGGCAAAAGGCAAAGAGGAAATAAAGAGTCTCTTGATGAAGGTAAAAGGAGAGAGTGAAAAAGCTGGCTTAAAACTCAACATTCAAAAAACGAAGATCATGGCATCCAGGCCTATCTTTTCATGGAAAATAAATGGGGAAAATGTGGAAATAATGTCAGATTTTATTTTGGGGGCTTCAGAATCAATGAGGACAGTGACTGCAACCATGAAATTAAAAGATACCTCCTCCTTAGAAGTGTAGCTATGACAAATCTAGACATATTAAGAAGCAGAGGCATCACTTTCCCAACAAAGATCCATGTAGTCAAAAATATGTTTTTCCTAGTAGTCATGAACAGATGTGAGGGTTGGACCATAAAGAAGGCTGAGTGCTGAAGAACTGATGCTTTTGAATTGTGCTGGAGAAGACTCTTGAGAATCCCTTGGACTGCAAGGAGATCAAACCAATCAATCCTGAAGGAAATCATCCCTGAATATTCATTAGAAGGAATGTTGCTGAAGCTGAAGCTCCAATAGTTTGGCCACCTGATGGGAAGAGCTGACTCGACTCACTGGAAAATACCCTGATGCTGGGAAAGATTGATGGCAAGAGGAGAAGGAGGGGACAGAGGATGAGATGGTTGCATGGCATCACTAATTCAATGTACATGGGTTTGAGCAATCTTAGGGAGATGGTGAAGGACAGGGGAACCTAGTGTGCTGGAGTCCATGGGTTTGCAAAGAGTTAGCAACTGAACAACAACAGCAATGGTTGTTTTTCAGGAGAGGAGAACTGCAAAGCTACTCATACCCCCATTCTGAAAGTGCTTTCTGTATCTGTCAATTTGTTTGGGAGGAGCTTTCGATACATATAACTTTTGTATATTTAGGAACTGCCGCCACATCAGACTTAACCTTTGTTTATATTAAAGATAAGGCTGTATTGGGATTGCAAGTGGGAATAGCTTACTACTATCAGACTTTTACTATTGCTTCTCATCTTAAAGCAACATCCCAGCATTAGTCTTTTGTCCACTTTCCTCAAATGGTCCTTGGTGAAAATGTGAATTTTCTTCATACTTCAAACTTTTTACCATATGTGGTTTAAATTACTAGTTGAAAATGAGAACAAAATAGACACATTGAAGTAATAAACTCAACATAATTCTTATTTTTGTCTTAAATGTGTCTTTACCAATCACTCAGTGATTTCTTTCTATGCTTACACCTAGTCTGAGCCCAACAGTCTCTCATAGATAGAAATGGTAACACTCCATTTAACTCATGGGAAAATACATCCTGGTGAAATTAAATGCTTTTACAAAAATATAAACATTAATATATTATTTATTAATATGCAACTTTTTGAAATCCAAGTACTGAATTTTAGGCTTTTTCCAATGTAATTTCTAGGAAGCAATACTTTTTAAAAGTTAGAACAAGTTTACAGAGTGAGAAAAATTTATTTCAGTTCTGTCCCTTTTGCTTATAGAAGAAATTTAGCTTTGCAGCACAGATATTTCCTGAGGTAATGTACCTTCTTTGTAAAATACACTTTTGCTAAGAAATATGGTACTGGAAAATGAAGTGCTGCTATAACAAATACTTAAACACGTGGAAGTGGATTTGGAATTTGGTAATGGGTATGAGCTAGAAAATTTGGAGGCACATGATAGAAAACCCTAGATTGCCTCATACAGATTTTTCGTAAAAACATGAACACTGAAGGTGTTACTAGTGAGAGCTAAGAAGGATTGGGGGACACCTTGAAAACTAGAAAAGAAGGCAATGGGACCAAGAACTCATAAATTGGCATGATCTGGCCATTCATCCAAACATAGCTAGCAGTCATCAAAGCTGAAGAAATAAGAAACGATACTTATCTTGAGCTTTGGAAGAAGGGTGGGTCTACCAACACTTTGGTTCCAGCCTAGTGATCCTAATTTCAAACTTCTGACCTCTAGAATCATATGATAATAAAATTCTGATGTTTTAAGCCTCAAACGTTGTGGTAATTTATGATTGCAGCCACAGGAAATTAACCCATACTTTCTCTGCTTTTTAGTCTACTTGCCTGTGAGTGGGATTCTAGATTAACTGCATTTCCTATCCAGCAATCTTTGCTGAACTGTATAAACATTCCACTAAGAAAAAATAAAATATGCTTGCGAGAGAAGTGAACTTGTTCATTTATTTTTCACTCAGTCAAAAACAGTGGATGAATTAATTAATTCAATGATGTTATTTGAATATATTCCATATGTTAAATACCTGTCACATCCTAGGATATAGAAAAAAATATTGACATGTACACACTGCTATATTTAAAATATAATCAACAAGAGCCTGCAGTATAACACAGGGACCTCTATTCAATATTATGGAAAGTATAAATAGGAGAAGAATTTGAAAAATAATAAGATACATGTGTATGTATAACTGAATCACTTTGCTCCAGATCTGAAACTAAGATAAAGTTGTTAATCAACTTTATTCTAATACAAAAAGTTAAAAAAATAAATGAAATAAGAAGAAACCACCACCCACTAAAACATCTTGTCCATTATAGAAATTACTATTACCATGGAAACTCATATGTAAAGAGAATTTGTTTAACACCCTGAAGCCTGGAATATAGAAGTTGTTGTTCTTGTTCAGTTACTCAGTCTTTTCTAATATTGTGACCCCATGAACTGCAGCATACTAGGCTTCCCTGTCCTTCACTATTTCCTGGAGCTTGCCCAAACTCATGTCCATTGAATTGATGATGCCATCCAACAATCTCATCTTCTGTCATTCCCTTCTCTTGCCTTCAATCTTTCCCAGCATCAGGGTATTTTCCAATGAGTCAGCTCTTCACATCAGGTGACCAAAGTATTGGAGCTTCAGCTTTAGCATCAGGCCCTCCAATGAATATCCAGGGTTGATTTCCTTTAGAATTGACTGGTTTGATCTCCCTGTGGTTGAAGGGACTCTCAGAGTCTTTGCTAACACCACAGTTCAAAAGAATCAGTTCTTTGGTGCTCAGCCTTCTTTATGGTTCAACTTTTATATCCATACATGACTACTGGAAAAAGCAAAACTTTGACTATATGGACCTTTGTTGGGAAAGGAACATCTTTAGTTTTTAATACACAGTCTTTATTTGTCATTGTTTTTCTTCCGAGGAGCAAGCATATTTTAATTTCATGGCTGTAGTCACCATCCACAGTGATTTTGGAGCCCAAGAAAATAAAGTCTGTCACTGTTCCTATTGTTCCCCCATTTATTTGCTGTGAAGCGATGGGACCAGATGCCATGATCTTCCTTTTTTGAATGGTGAGTTTTAAGCCAGCTCATTCACGCTCCTCTTTCACTTTCATCAAGAGATTCTTTAGTTCTTCTTTGCTTTCTGTCATTAGGGTGGTGTCATCTACATATCTGAGGTTATTGCTATTTCTCCCAGCAGTCTTGATTCCAGCTTTTGCTTCATCCAGCTTGGCATATGTCATGATGCATGCTGCATATAAGTTATATAAGAAGGGGGACAGTTTTTAGCCTTGATGCTCCTTTCTCAATTTGGAACCAGTCTGTTGTTCCATATCTGGGTCTAACCATTGCTTCTTGACCTGTATACAGGTTTTACAGAAAGCAGGTAAGATGGTGTGGTATTCCCATCTCTTGAAGATTTTTCCACAATTTGTTGTGATCCACATAATCAAAAGATTTAGCATAGTCAATGAAGCCAAACTAGATTTTTTTTTTCTGGAATTATTTTGCTTTTTCTATGATCCAGTGGATACTGGCAATTTGGTCTCTGGTTCCTCTGCCTTTTCTAAATCCAGCTTGAGCGTCTGGAAGTTCTTAGTTCATGTAGTGTTGAAGCCTAGCTAGGAGAATTTTGAGCATGCTTTGCTAGCATGTGAAATGACTGCAGCTGTGAGGTAATTTGAACATTGTGTTGCATTACCCTGCTTTGGGATTGGAATGAAAGGTGATCTTTTCCAGTCCTGTGGCCTCTGCTGAGTTTTCCAAATTTGCTGACATATTGAGTACAACACTTTGACAGCATCATCTTTTAGGACTTGCAATAGCTCAGCTGGAATTCCATCACCTCCACTAGCTTTGTTTGTAGTAATGCTTCCTAAGGCTCATTCGACTTCACATTCCAGAATGTCTGGCTCTGGGTAGGTGATCACACCATCATGGTCATTGAAATCTTTTTTGTATCATTCTTCTGTGTATTCTTACCACCTCTTCTTAATATCTTCTGCTTCCATTAGATCCACACCATTTCTTTCCTTTATTGTGCCCATCTTTGCGTGAAATGTTCCCTTGGTATCTCTAATTTTCTTTAAAGGTCTCTAGTTTTTCCCATTTTATTGTTTTTCTCTATTTCTTTGCATTGTTCACTTAGGAATATATAGAAATTAGTCTATTTAAATGACCCAAAGGATTTTACATTGAAGCATCCCCAGACCTCTGCTAGCTCTGACAGCTCAAACTGGTCCAGCAGATATTTGGACAGTGTATTAGAGAAGGAAGCATATCTTTTCAGGATTCCCTCACTAACAGTATTTGAATCACACACACAAAAATAGAAAAAAGAAAATAAGGTACATGTAATTTTTTTCAATTTATTTTAATTGGAAGCTAATTACTTTACAATATTGGGGTGGTTTTTACCATACATTCACATGTACCAGCTATGGGTATACATGTGTTTCCCATCCTGACCCTCCCTCCTGCATAATATTTTTAAATGAAAAAGGAAATAGCTGTAATTGCAGTGGCAGCATCTCTGTGTTTGGCAGTCAGACATTATCCTCATGATGGAGGATGTGAAATGTTAGTAATTACTAGGACATAGTCTCTTGACATTCCGCCCCCTCCTCTTTTCAAATCATACTGCTCATTATGAATCCAAATATAACTAAAATCTCAAAGGGATAAAAGAGACAATAGACTCTCTTTACACTTTGCATACTTCATCTTAAAAAAAAATAAACAAAATATGAATGATGAACTTATCTGTGACATAAATATGTGATCTCTGGAAGAAATAGAACAAATAGTTTTCAGCACTATCCTAGAGTGTTCCTAATACTGATTCAACCAATGTCTATGGCTGAGGTTGATGTATTACCTGGAAAGGAATTGCTTCATCATTCCACAATTTAAAATTAGAGCATTTGAAGTAAAACCAGGATTTTTCAGGTGGAGGAGAGCTTGGTTGTGTCATGAAGGAGTTTACATGGCCAAGAGAAATTTGGAAGTCGGTGCCCCCCATCCATCTTGTGCGTGTACATCATAAGCACTCAGTCGTGTCCAACTCTTTGCAACCCCGTGGGCTGTGACCCACCAGGCTCCTCTCTCCACGGAATTTTCCAGGCAAGAATACTGGAGTAGGTTGCCATTTCATATTCTAGGGGATCTCCTGATTCGAGGATTAAACCGTTATCTCTTGTGTCTCCTGCATTGGCAAATGGATTCTTTACCACTGATGCCACCGGGGAATCACTTAGAGGTCGCCATATCCTGGAGTATTGCTGCTCTATATCCACAATTAGGTTATGAGCCCCTCTCTGGAGATGGATGTTCTTGTTGTTTTAGGGTCCCCAGGGTCTCCATGTCTGGAAGTAGGTAAGCCTGTGGACATGCCCCACTTCTACAGCAGGATATTCTAAATGAAATTTGAGTGTCCTCAGTAAAATCTTGTCTGATTTTTGTCTTCCTAAGATGCTTCATATTTTCTAGTTACATTCTTTGTATTTCCATATTTTTAATTCTATCTACAAATCATAGGAATTTAGTTCATAAATGGAAGTCTGCAATAGAAGCCCAAGTTTCTAGTATTGTTTTGTCACCTAATGAAAAGTAATTCAGGTAAACAGTGGATAACTATAAAACTATAACAAGATAAGAAGCCACTTAATGGTATATTCAAGTAAAAGGAAGGCAAAATGCCTTCAAACTGTGGTGCTGAAGAAGACTCTTGAAAATCCCCTGGACAGTAAGGAAGTCAAACCCTAGACAGCAAGGAAGTTAAGCCAGTCAATCTTAAGGAAGATCAACCCTGAATATTCACTGGAAGGACTCATGCTGAAGCTGAGGCTCCAGTATTTTGGTCATCTCTTGCAAACAGGAGACTCATTGGAAAAGTCCCTGATGCTGGGAAGGATTGAGTGCAGAAGAAGAGAGCATCAGAGGACAAGATGGTGGGACAGCATCACCAAAGCAATGAACATGAACTTGGGTAAACTCCAGGAGACGGTGAGGGACAGGGAGGCCTGGTGTGCTGCTGTCCATGGGATCACAAAGAGTCAGACATGACTGGGCAACTGAACAACAACAACAACAAGATATATAAATGATTATTTTCTAATTTTAGTTATAGCTGATTTAGAAAATATGCATGGCATCAGTTCTATAAGACAGAAAATTCATATTCTCATTATCTAAACATTGTGGTTTATTTTAGACCTTGTGGTGATTTTATAAATTACCAAATGTTATGATTATATGATGAGAAAAAGAATTTTGCTTAGCAATTACTCTGAAATTGTTTTATGTCATTGCATGGAAATGATATATGTGATTTTAATGGAAGTTAAATCCAAGAATAATTTCTAAATCAGTAAACATCATTATTATGGTGAAATAATATTATGTGATATAGTCAGAATGTATAATATATAATATTAGAATAAAAGGTGACTTAATATTGAATTTCTACATTAAATATACTTTCACATATATACATATTAATATATTGTTTATGTATTAGGGTTCTCCAGAAAAACAGAACCAGTAGTGAAAAGTTGTCCGAGAAAAGATGCCAGGATTCTTGGCCTCCGGAAGAGAAGAATTCGATCCAGGGCCAGAGATGAGGCTTGATTGCTCAGAGCTTTGTGCAATAGAGTTTATTAAAGTATAAAAGGGATAGAGAAAGCTTCTGACATAGACATTAGAAGGGGGCAGAAAAAGTACCCGCTTGCTAGTGTTAGCAATGGAGTTATATACCTTTTAATTAGTTATTACAATGAATCAAAAGAATGTCTCAAGTTTGTGACAATTTTATCAGACCTTCTCCCATAATTTACATTTTAGGATAACAAGATTAGAATTTAACAATAGAAACATCCTCCAGACCCACTCCCATAATATATATTCTAAAATATCAGGATTAGTCAGAAGAAGGTTTTCAGGAAGGAGAAACTGTCCTCAAGCAAGATACATTGTTGTATAATCCCTAGTACAGAGTTTAAACTGAGTTGTGTAATTGACTAAGACTAAGGAATGTAGAGGAAAAAAAAAAAATCTTTTGTCCTCTTCTCCTTGAGAATTCCAGGCCCCTATCTCCAAGAGCCCCAGACCCCTTTCTTCTCCTTGGGGACCCTGGACTTCTTATCAATCTGCCTAGGAATTGACTATCTCAGTAGGATATATGTGTATTTATTTAATCTGTTGCAGTGCTATGATTTGAGGGCAGTGTCTACAAAATATGCTCTCTCTAAAGGCCTATATTAATCACTTTTGGAATCATCCATTTTGTACTCTGAAGGTGTTTACAAGTACAGACGAATACAAATGCAAAGAAATCTCCATAAGTAGCATGCTAATAAAATACACTGGTAGATTTTTTTCTTTTTCACTTGATAAAAACTGTTACAGTTGAGTCTTACTAAGTCATTGCACTTTCCTTCCTAGAGAAATAGATCATATATAACCATTTCATTTACAAGGAATCTGAGACTCAAGAGAGCAAAGTGAAAGTGAAAGTCACTCAGTCCTGTCTAACTCTTTTTTTTTTTTTGTGAAGAGACTAATTATGTAAATGCCTTTATTTGAACTAATACATCACTACCAGATTACATCAATTTTCAGAGTTAGAGTAACATTATGATCTTAAAAACTATAGCAAACTGCTTGACAAAGCAAGAGTACATTAGAGTACATTAAGTCCTACATATATGTTTATTTTTCAGTGACCACATCTCCTTATCTTAGGTGTAAAATTAGAAAATTTAATATACACTTAGCATACTTGGCCTACCATATCCTTCCTAAATTCTGAGCCCACTCTCTCCTCAAAAGTGTCATACTTAACAGCATTTTAAATCTAGAGAGAGTTTGATGGTACATGTTTTAAAACAAATAAGCATATATTGCAACTTCTTGGAATTCTCCAGGTCACAATACTGGAGTGGGTAGCCATTTCCCTCTGCAGGGGATCTTCCCAACCCAGGGAGTAAACCCAGCTCTCCCGCATTTCCATTAGCTTCTTTACCAGCTGAGCCGCAAGGGGAGCCTAATCCCAAACCAGGGAGCCTTCAGGGACAGGCTGGACACACCCAGCTCCTCTGCCAAATACACCAGCACATCTTCCTTGTGGTACCAACCTCTTCTTTCAGGTTTGCAAGGATCAACTTGTATATTTCTCATTCCATTAACATATACTCTTTTATCACATAAACCCACTGTTGTCTTTTAAAGACCAAGGATATGAGAAAAGAGAACACCTAAGTAGATAGGGTTTTAATCATATTTCAGTAGTGAAGTGTAATAGTTGAGTGTTGTTATTGTTTTGGCTTGAGCAGTTCAAGGGAATATGAAGCATGTGCAAGCAAAAAAGGTAGGTAGTATTAAGAAATGAAAATAAGTCATTAAAATATCATTGTTGTGATAACAGAGAATCTATGAGATATCCTTTTATTTTTAACCACCAAATTAGTGAGCATTGAAAAGTGATGACATAAATGTTAGAAGTATAATGAGTCATATAACTTCATATTGCATCAGATTTCAAATTGCTATTGTCTTTCTGGAAATGTATTTGTAAATAGGTTAACATATGTGTTAAAATATCTACCATGTTTGGCTTTGGCTCAATTGCTTTCCATAATATTTCTCAATAAAAGAATAAAGATATAACTAAACATTTTACAAAACAGTTGTTTTATGTGATGTACATTTTAAAAATATAAAGTTTTATTTTTCATATATATTCAACAAGGTTATTGGAAATAACTTAATTATGCCTAAATAGGACAAAGTAAATTAGGGTATAGTTAAAAGATAAAATATGTAGCAAATAAAATCCTTTGTGAAAAAGAACGACATACTAATAGAATCATACTCATAAGATTACACTATATGAGAGAAAATATGCACAAATTATATATACATTTCAGATATACACAGAGATATAGTTATATATATATATGATCATATTAATTTACATTTTACATAGAAAACTCAGAAAGAAAATAAAATATAAACAATAATATTATCTTAGGAATGATAAAGATAGCTTTTGATTTTTGTCATAGATACTTTTCTCTGTTAGTTTTCAAATTTCTAAAATAGTTGTGCATAATTTTTATAAACATTATCTATCATGATGTATAATATTATATATACTATATAACACTATATATATCCCTATATATTTTATAGAAACTATGAAGATAAGTTTTTCCTGGTTAATTCTTTGCTTTCTTTACTTTTGGAGATTTTTAGCTTCTGAAAGTAATGTTTAAATACTTCAGGGTTTCTTCAGGATTTCTTTGCTTCAGAATTCTTCGCTTAAAAAGTAAAATAAATATGTGAGTCTATAAAGACTACAGTGAAGCATTGATTTCCACTGGGAATGCTAATTACCTAGGGCAGTGTATTTTTTTTTTTTTTAATTTGGCAGCTATGTTTTTAAGAGAATTTACCAGTCATCAGTTTTTGGATAGCCAAGTGATGAGTGCTGTGATGTATCTTGGTGTTGAACAATCCTCTCTGAGCACATTTATTCTACTCACATGACATGTAATGTGACACAAGAGTGGATTCATGTCCTTGATATTCTCCTCACCTAAATTAAAAAAAAAAAAGTTTAAAATCACTTCAAAGTATCTGCTCTGATTGGAATGAATCTGACTGATTCTGCATATTAATAGATGCAATGTTCTGGGGAATATTCAAGTCAACTGGTGTGATTTAAGCTTCATTTAAATTGTTCCCTAAGGTGAGAGGTCTCCTCTGTATGTCGGTTCTGAAGACTACTTTATATTTTTTATAAACCTGAGACTGGCATTATCTTAAAAAGCTTAAAAGGATGCTATTAAATGCTATTGGACTCTAAGGGCTTAATATAATTGTCTATCACCAGTTCCTTTAAACTGTAGTGTATGTTCTAATTCATATGATAGAGCTTGGAGAAAAGATGAAACAATAGATGCAATTCTTGGCACATCAGTTAATAGGAATAAATTATAATTAATGTTAATTTTGTAAAGGTGTGCTTTTATCCTAAAACAGAAAATTATTTAGATCTAAAAATTTTAGTAGTTTGCACTTTAAATATTCTATTTGTGATATAATCATAATCAGCATGGTAATAAAGGTTTAAATTCCAGTCATCTAGTATAATAAACTTTTTTTCTGACCATGAATTTTTGATCATTTTAAATATTTTACAAAATAAGACAATCTAATAGCCACTTCTGAGTAGACAATGAAGGGATAGATAAAATGTAAACTTGGTTTTGTAGTTTAAATGGGTAAAAATGTTAAGATTGATAAATTTGTGTTGGCTAAGTATCCTTACAGAAATTCTGATTTTTATTCTTACGGTCTATTTAACTACATTTATATCTTGAGGTCATTTAATTTAGCAAACTTCAAATTGAGGTTTTTTTTTTTTTTTTTTTTTTTTAAGTGTCTATAGCTACTCTTCCATTTGTTAAAGTAAAAAAAAAAAAATAAGTAAACTTAAAAATCTTCTTATATTTAGGGCATGTAACAAGCAGAAAAAGCTACAAAATCATAGTATTTAAAAACAGTTGGAGCATATGTAAACCCATGGCGATAACATGTCATTGTATGGCAAAACTAATAAAAAATAAATAAATAAATTTAAAAAAAAGAAAATTAAGGAAAAAAAAAAAAAAAACAGTTTGGAGTGCTGAAGACCCAAAGATCTCATAGAGAAAGTTCTGGGTAGATACAATCCCTTACTAAAAAGACAGAGACCCATGATTGTGTTCACATGTGTTTGAATGCTAGAAGGAAAAATCTACCACAGAGAGAAATAAGGAAAAATAAGCTGATTTTTCTACAAACCAGTGGTAGCATGTGTATGATGCATGCTGAAATGACAAGGATCCCCAGGTCCAAGTGAGTCTGCTGGCACTCACCCATTCATGCCCCTGTGGGCTTGCACCAGGAGCGAGGGAGGCAAACTCGGAGCTAGGAGCAGGACAGGGGGCTGAGACACACCCTCCTGGTTTGCACAGGGTTTTCCCAAGTACAAGCAGAAGTTTTCTGAAGAGCACTTCAGAACTTCAGCACACGTATGGCAGGAAACTCCCAATGGCCCCAACAGGGCAGAACTGCTCAGAGACACTCTGAAGCCTCACCGAGTGCGCTGCAGTAACCCTCCAAAGATGAGTCTGGGAAGTCAGTGCAGCCAGGGCAGGAGTGATCAGGGCAGGGTTTCAGAGCAAGAACGCAAAAATATGAAAGTAAACTGTAAAATAGAATAAATACCCCCAGAGTTGGAAAACTGCTGGTTAGAGTGTAGTCTTAAAGAGATCTGGGTCTCAGTAGTGTTCATGTTCTGTTTTGCTGAAAGAAAGATCACCGCATCCTCCCAACACTTTGAAACAAATGGTCAACTGGACCTATCTAAAACTGCAACCAAGACACTTCTGAACTTCCATGCCCAACTGTATCGCCCCAGTGTGCAACATTCTAGGCACAAATGTCATTTACTTCTGCTTTTACTGATCTTTCATACACAATGGGTACTATATAATACAAATAATCTATAAGAAATACAGAGAAGCAAGTGAACCCATTGGATGAGTGAAAAAGAATCAACAGAAACAAATATAGAGAAACAGAGCACTTGGAATTGTAAAATAAGGACTTTAAATGAATATTCAAAAGTGTTGAAGGAGACAATGGAAAATATGGATACTATGAGTGAACAAATGCATTATTTTAGCAGAAATTAAAGTTAATTTT
Source organism: Antilocapra americana (assembly GCA_007570785.1). Taxonomy (NCBI): domain Eukaryota; kingdom Metazoa; phylum Chordata; class Mammalia; order Artiodactyla; family Antilocapridae; genus Antilocapra; species Antilocapra americana. Next base: position 512,740 of record ML660211.1, on the reverse strand, counting down.
AAAGATTCAAATCTAAATGGTAGAAAATATATTGCAATTGAAACAAAGTATTCATTTGGTGTGCAAACAAGAAAGACATACATCAAAGGAAAAGAAATCAGTAATCTAGAAAGCAACTTAAATAGCTTTTTGTTCCAGCTAAAGGAAAAAAAAATACACAGAACAGGGCACCTGAGATTTGTCCATTAACCAATTTAACTTTGAATAGCTCAACTGAAGTAGTCTCTCTTTATTATTGAATTTATAATTTCATCCGTTTTTGTTATTTTTACATGATACAGTAGTATGATCATAATGATAAAGTGGAACTGTAGATATGATGGAATTGATATTTACTGATAATTTGTTATTTCTTTCCAATTTTGGTTTCAATACCACCAAACATAACAGAAGTAGAAAAAAATCTGTACAGACAGAAAAATACCAAATCATATTTTAAAAATATTTTACTACAAATGTGATGAAACATTTCAGGTTAATTTTCTTTAACAAGTATTTTTTGTGTATTTTTGTTCATGCATATTTCTATGTGTATTTGAATAGGATTTTCCTTGTACATCATAGTTGATACATAGAATTACTTTACTGGAATTTTTTAAGTTGGGTAAAACCCAAATTGATCCTGAATTTAACTATTTTCTAACCCTTTCAGTTATCTGTGTTTTATTAAAGTTAATTTATTAAGTGTTTTTGCTGTTCAGTCACTAAGTCACATCAGACTCTTTACAACCTCATGGACGGCAGCATGCCAGGCTCCTCTGTCCTATCCTATCTCTCAGATTTTGCTCAAATTCATGTCCATTGTGTTGGTGATGCTATTGAACCATCTCATCCTCCACCAGCTTCTTCTCCTTTTGCCTTCCAATCTTTCCCAGCATCAGGGGTCTGCTCCAATGAATTGGCTCTTCCCATCAGGCGGTCAAAGTATTGGAGCTTCAGCTTCATCATCAGTCCTTCCAGTGAATATTTAAGATTGATTTCCTTTAGGATTGACTGTTTTGATCTCCTAGCAGGCTGAGGGACTCTCTAGAGTCTTCTCCAGGACAACAATTCAAAAACATCAATTTTTCAGCACTCAGCCCTCTTTATGGTCCAACTCTGTATGGTGTTGTTTTTCAGTCATTCTGTTATGTCAGACTCTACAACACCATGGACTGCAGCACACCAGGCTTCTCTGTCCTCTACCATCTCCTGGAACTTGCTCAAACTCAAATCCATTGAGCTGGTAATGCCATCCAACTATCTTGTCCTCAGTCATCCCCTTCTCCTCCCTCCTTCAGTCTTTTCTGATGAGTTGGCTCTTTTCATCAGGGTCTTTTACAATGAGTCAGCTCTTCACATCAGGTGGGCAGTGTTGGAACGTCAGCTTCATTCCTTCCACTGGATATTCAGGATTGATTTCCTTTAGGATCGCCTGGCGTGATCTCCTTGCAGTCCAAGGGTTCTCTCTAGCACCACAGTTTGAAAGCATCAATTCTTCAGTGCTCGACCTTCTTTATGGTCCACCTCTCACATCCATACATGATGACTGGAAAACCATAGCTTTGATTAGACGGAACTTCGCTGGTAAAGTAATGTCTCTGCTTTATCATATGCTGTCTAGATTCTAATGGCTTTCCTTCCAAGGAGCAAGCCTCTTTTACTTTAATGGCTGCATTCACTGTCCACAGTGATTTGGGAGCCCAAGAAAATAAAAGTTGTTACTCCTTCCACTTCCCCCCATCTACTTGCCATGATGTGATGGGACCGGATACCATGATCTTAATTTTTTAATGTTGAGATTTAAGCCAACTTTTTCAATATCCTTTTTTTACCCTCATCAATAGACCTGTTAGTTCATCTTCACTTTTTGCCATTAGAATGTTATAATCTGCATATCTGAGGTTGTTCATGTTTCTCCCGGTTATCTTGATTCCAGCTTGTGAGTCATCTAGCCCGACATTTCATATGAGGTACTCTGCATATGAGTTAAATAAGCAGGGTGAAAATATACAGTCTTGTCATACTCCTTTCCCAACTTTGAGCCAGCTTATTGTTACATGTCCAATTCTAACCTTTTCATCTTGAATCATATATAGGTTTCTCAGGAGACAGGTAAGATGTTCTTGTATTCCCATGTCTTTAAGAATTTTCTACAGTTTGTTGTAATTCACACATAAGAGTCTTTAGCATAGGTAGAAGAAGAAGTAGATGTTTTTCTGGAACTCCCTTACTTTCTCCATGATCCGATGAATGTTGGCAACGTGCTCTCTGATTCCCCTGCTTGTTAAACACCCAGCTTGTACATCTGGAAATTCTTGGTTTACATACTGCTGAAGCCTAGTTTGAAGGATTATGAGCAAAACTTTGCTAGTATGTGAAATGAGTGCAATTTTATGGTAGTTTGAACATTCTTTGGCATTGCCCTTTTTTGGGATTAGAATGAAAACTGACCTTTTCCAGTCTTGTGGCCACTGCTGAGTTTTCCAAATTTTCTGGCATATTGAGTGCAGCACTTTCACAGCATAATCTTTTAGGATTTGAAACAGCTCAGCTGGAATTCCATCATTTCTATTAGCTTTGTTCACACTAATGCTTTCTAAAGCACATTTGACTTCACAGTCCAGGGTATCTGACTCTAAGTGTGTGACCACACCATCCTGGTTATCCAGGTCACTAAGACCTTTTTTGTACTGTTCTTTGTTTCTTGCCCCTGTTCTTAATCTTTTCTGCTTCTGTTAGATACTTAACATTTCTGTCCTTCATCATGCCCATCCTTGCATGAAATTATACCTTGATATCTCCAATTTTCTTGAAGCAAATTCTAGTCTTTACCATTCTATTGTTTTCCTCTATTTCTTTAGTGTTAGTTGCTCATTCGTGTCCGACTCTTTTGACCACATGGACTGTAACCTGCCAGACTCCTCTATCCGTGGGATTCTCCAGGCACAAATACTGGAGTGGATTGCCATTTTCTTCTTCAGAGGATCTTCCCAACAAAGGTATTGGGCCAGAGTCTTCTGCATTGCAGGCAGATTCTTTACCATCTGAGCTACAGGCAAGTCCCTTTTATTTCTTTGCATTGTTCATTTAAGAAGGCCTCCTTATCTCTCCTTGCTATTTTCTGGAATTCTGCATTCAGTTGGGTATATCTTCCATTTCTCCTTTGCCTTTCACTTCTCTTCATTCCTCAGCTATTTTTGAAGTCTCCTCAGACAACCAGTTAGCCTTCATGCATTTCGTTTTTCTTTGCAATGATTTTGGTCACTGCCTCTTGTACAATGTTATGTACCTCCATCCATAATGCCTCAGGAACTCTGTATACCAGATATAATCCCTTGAATCTATTCATCACTTGCAATATATAATCATAAAATATTTGATTTGGGTCATACTTGAATATCCTAGTGGTTTTTCATCCTTCCTTCAATTTAAGCCTGAATTTTGTGATAAGTAGCTCACAGTTTGAACCACAGTCAACTCCAGATCTTGTTTTTGCTGACTATGTTGAACTTCTTCATCTTTGACTCTAAAGAATATAATCAGTCTGATTTCAGTATTGACCATCTGGTGATGTCCATGTGTAGTTTTCTCTTGTGTTATTGGAAGAGGGTGTTTGCTATGGCCAGTGAGTTCTCTTGGCAAAACTCTGTTAGCCATTGACCTCCTTCATTTTGTACTCCAAGGCCAAACTTACCTGTTATTATGGGTTATCTCTTGACTTCCTACTTTTGCATTCCAATCTCCTATAGTGAAAAAGATTTTTTTGTTGCTATTGTTGGTGTTAGTTCTAGAAAATGTTGTACATCTTCATAGATCTGGTCAACTATAGCTTCTTTAGCATCAGCAGTTTGGACATAGATTTGAATCAGTGTGATATTGAATGATTTGCCTTGGAAATTATCCAAGATCATCCTGTCATTTATGAGACTGCACCCAAGTACTGCATTAAGGACTCTTGTTAACTATAAGGGCTACTCTATTTCTTCTATGGGATTTTTGCCCATAGTATTAGATATAATAGTCAATTGAATGATGTTTTCCCATTTCCATCCGTTTTAGTTCATTGATTCATACAATGTTGATGTTCAGTCTTGCCATCGTATGCTTGACCACATCAAATTTACCTTGATTTATGGCCATAACCTTCCAAGTTGCTATGCAGTATTGTTCTTTGCAACAGTGGTCTTTACTTTCACCATCAGACACATCCACACAGGGTATCATTTCCACTTTGGCTCAGTTGTTTCATTCTTTCTAGAGCTATTAGTAATTGTCCTCTGCTCTTCCCAAGTAGCGTGCAGCATATTGGACACTTTGTGACCATGAGGGGGTGCGGGCTGCTCATCTATCTGTGTGATATCTTTTTGCCTTTTCATACTGTCCATGGGGTTCTCTAGGCAAGAATACTGGAGTGAGTTGTTATTCACTCCTCCAGTGGACCATGTTTTGTGAGAACTCTTCACTATGACTCATCTGTCTTGGGTGATCCTGCACTGCATGGCTTATAGCTCAATTGGGTTATACAAGTCCCTTCACCACAACAAGGCTGTGATACATGAAGGGGTTTTAAGTGTACCTCTATGTATATTTGTGGTAGTGACTGGATAGTTTATTAATTCCATTAACCTAAGTCTTAGATAATATGCATTTACTGCTTCTAGACCTAACCCTTAAAAATGCCCATCTCATCTATCATTTGTTCTCATCCCCTTTCTAGTGACTGGACGAAGTGAGAGCATTTGCTGATCTGGGCCTGATCTAGATGGGTTAGAATTGCCTGACCCCAACTCCTATTTCATCACTTACACTCAGAACCAATTAGAATTGATGTTAATGAGAAATAACAATTCCCTAAATTAAATCACTGGAACTCAGTGTGTATCTGTTATAGCAGCTTGTGATATCCTAACTAGTATAACAGTTTATAATTTATATTGTCTTATAATAAAATGAAGAACATGTAACAAATGGACAAGTTTAGAATTTCCCTAATAGCTCAGTTGGTGAAGAATCAGTCTGCAATGCAGGAGATCTGGGTTCATTTCCTGGGTCGGGAAGATCCCCTAGAGAAGGGATAGGCTACCAACTCCAGTATTCTTGGTCTTCCCTGGTGGCTCAGATGATAAAGAATCCTCCTGCAATGTCGGAGACCTGGGTTCGATCCCTGGTTTGAGAAGATCCTTGGAGGAGGGCATGGCAACCCACTTCAGTATTCTTGCCTAGAGAATCCTCATGAACAGGGGAGCCTGGTAAATTACTCTCCATGGGTTCACAAGGAGTTGGACAAACCTGAGCGACTAAGCGCAGCACAGCACAGCACAATGGAAAAGTTTAAAAAAGGAAATATGGCATTCCTTCTCAATTTCTGCTTTTTTGTGGAAATCTTGATATAGTTTTATTATAATCCTGTGTTAATCATGCTTTCAGTTTAACTGTCTCCTTGTTCTACCAGTGTTATCCCATTTTGCAAGGATAGAAATGTTCTTTATATCTTATATGGTGCTTAGCAATGTATTACGTATAACTTCTGGTAAATGCATATTGTTCTTACAAAATAAATTAATAAATGCCTGCATGTATTACTTATTTAACTGACCATATTGATTTATTCCACTTTTGTAGGAAGCATTACATAACTACCTGAGTGTATTTACATATTTACATTATCTTACTTCATAGAAAAATCTCAAAAACAGACATATCAATTTAAAGCAAACCATGCACAGAAAAAAAGAAGAATGGCAATAATCTTTGGTAATTTTTGATTGAATAGTCAAACATTTATTAGAAGACTTCTCTATTTAATATACCATGTGATATGATGATTATAAAAAGATACAAACTTATCTTTCCTGATGCTGTGTTCTAGTTAAAAAATAAGTGAAAATTACAATTAAAGCCATGTTAATAGAGAAGTAATATTATAAGCAACTCACATACTAACAATGGAGGACTAAAGTCAGAAACTACTCTAAACTGCTTATGGTATGAAGATAGCTCAAAACAAAATCTCAGAGAAATTATTTTTTGTGGATTTTGAGACATTCTGGCCAAGAAAACGGGAATGGGGCAGGGTAGATTTTTCCCAAAGGGAAGAAGTAGCTGTGGAAATGAAAATATGAGCAAAGCAACGCCTCTTCAAGGAAGGATAATATTTCAGAAGTTAACAAAAATTTGTGATAGGCAGAGTTGAACCCTGAAGTGCTAAGGATATCATTCAAAGTTTATGGACTTCAACCAGAACACTGTGTATTAGATGTCATTGGCATATTTTAGTCTGTTACATGACATGATCATTTTTACCACTTCTCACTGTGTCCGCCAGCCCTGTTACCAACCATGACAATCTCATCAAAGGAATCAAAAGCTTCCTAACTGTTGTCTCTTGTTAATTTCATTTCCCTGCAGTCTATTTTTTTTTTTTTTTTTTATGTAGCAAGCACGGTATTTCACAGTAGCTTTAGTGTGATAATGTTTCTCCCATCCTTAAAAACATCCAGAAGATCACAGTGAAATCAGAAAATAAAAGTCAATTTTTTTTCCATGACTTACATGAGTGGGATGCTGTCTACCTCTCTAAGGTCATATCTTACAATTACTCTTATTTCCTATTTTCTTGCTACACTGGGCCACTTTCTCTTTTTTAAATTAAAAAAATAGATTTTTTTTTCTCTTAGGTGTCATAGGCACAGATCAAATAACATATTCTTCTAAGTTCATAGCACATTTTAATCACTGGAGTCTGTGCTAAGTCTATGACTCATTTGTAATCATTTATTCAGTCACTATACTCTTTCAATTTTATAGCCATTACCTAGTATCCTGTCCTCATATAAAAATAACCGTTCTCATGTGTTTTTCTTATAATGTATTCTTGCAAAAGGGGATTTTTTTGTCTTGTACACACATTTTTGTTGTTATTTCTATACATTTTTTTTGCTATATTTGTTATACTTCTTTCAGTAATAACCTTCTTTTTAAAGATCCATTCATGTTGCTAATTGTGCATTTAATCTATTGCCCCAGGGCAATACACATCTTCCTTCTTTCTTTAATGGGGGCTTCACAGGTGACACATGGTAAAGAATATACCTGCCAATGCAGGAGACGCAAGAGATACAGGTTTGATCCCTGGATTGGGAAGATCCTCTGGAGCAGGAAATGGCAATCCACTTTAACATTCTTACCTGGAAAATTTCCAATGGGCAGAGGAGACCGGTGGGCTACAGTTCATGTGATCACAAAGAGTCAGACATGACTGAGCACGCACACAATTCATTTTTTTTAACTAAGGTAGGGATTGTTTTTAGCTGTTGTTTCTAGCATATTATGTACTCATTAGTGGTAGTAGACAGGGCAGCTTCAATGAGGGAAGAATTTGTATTGAGGAAAAATACTTGCTACATGTTATTGGTTGAAAAGATATGCTTTTGCTTCAAAATAATAGTGGTCTCCTCTATAAGTTTTCTTTCTAGACTTTCCTCAGATTCAATAGGAAATACGACATTCCAGAGACACTTTGAATCCAATTGGCTATGATGGATCATAAAATAAGGGGGGAAAAAAAGCTCATTTTGTATCTTAAACCATTGTAGTGAACACTCTCTTCTGAGAAACACTGACTGTGGATTGAGGAAAGGATGCCAGGATGGCAGATAAGGGCATTTTGGAAAAGTGAGTAACATTCCATGTAACTTTCTTACACTTTGGCACATGTATATCCTAGGTCTCTGTAAAGCAGATCTGTTTAAGGAGAAAATGATACTAGGAATGCCTTAGCTTACAGCTTTGTTGATCAGATTATCCACAATTCATAGTGGAAAGCTGGGGCCCCAGTTTCATGTTTCACTTCATGATCAGGCATATAGTCTCCACAAAGCTCCCTTGGAGAAGGGAATGGCTCCCCACTTCAGTATTCTTGCTTGTAGAACCCCATGGACAGAAGAGCCTGGTGGGCCATGGTCCATGGGGTCCCAAAGAGTTGGACATGCACACAGAGTCTGGTAGAAAACCAAAATTATTTTCCATCTCTAGCAAATGCAGCTTATTAAACATTCTACCAAATATGAGTCATTTGAGTCATTTCTTTCTCTGAGTTTCTGTTTAGAAAATGAGGATAATCCATCAACATAATGAACCAGTGTGGTGGCCTTTGGGAGGGTGAGCTAATCCCTATTCCTGCAGAATAAGCTTTAGCCAACATTGAAGAAATGATATAAATAAGAAGCAGGATGGTAAAGTCTACTCCTGCCCCCGCTGCCCTCTCTGTACACTGGGGCAGGTTTCTAGAGCAATGGCCATATTAAGAGTTGTATAGGACCAGCTGGGGGGCTCTAAAATAAATTCAAGTAACAGTAGCACACCTGGAAGGATAGGTTTTATCATGATTTATATCTTCTTACCATAACAATGTCTTTCAGAATATCCAGAATAAGAACATTATACATTCAGTTAACTGATATTTACTAGGACTTTAGTAGTGGGAATAGCAGGTCACTGCCTCCAAACATGGAAACTATCCAAAAACAAAAGACGAATTTACTGTCAGGCTTAAACACCATGGGCTGCTGAGGCCCATTTACTATCTTTATCTGCATGCCCATTTTATTTTATTTTGGTCCTTATTCACTTTTTAAAAATTTATTTATTTTTTAATATAACAATTTATTTTAATTGGAGGCTAATGACTTTACAATATTGTAGTGGTTTTGCCATACACTGACATGAATCTGCCAGGGGTGTACATGTGTCCCCCATCCTGAGCCCCCTTCCCACCTCCCTCCCCATCCCATCCCTCTGGGTCATCCCAGTTCACCAGCCCTGAGCACCCTGTCTCATGCATTGAACCTGGACTGGCAATTCATTTCACATATGATAATACATGTTTTGATGTCATTTTCCCAAATCACCCCACCCTCGTCCTCTCTCACAGAGTGCAAAAGACTATTCTATACATCTGTGTCTCTTTTGCTATCTCACATATAGGGTTATCATTATCATCTTTCGAAAGATTCCATGTATATGCCTTAGTATACTGTGTTGGTGTTTTTGTTTCTGACTTACTTCACTCTGTATAATAGGCTCCAGTTTCATCCACCTCATTAGAACTGATTTGAATGTATTCTTTTTAATGGCCAAGTAATATTCCATTGTGCATATGTACCACAGCTTTCTTATCTATTCATCTGCTGATGGACATCTAGGTTGCTTCCACGTCCTGGCTATTATAAATAATGCTGCGATGAATATTGGGGTACACATGTCTCTTTCAATTCTGGTTTCCTCAGTGTGTGTGCCCAGCAGTGGGATTGCTGGGTCATATGGCAGTTCTATTTCCAGTTTTTAAAGCAATCTCCACACGGTTCTCCATAGTGGCTGTACTAGTTTGCATTCCTACCAACAGTGTAAGAGAGATCCTTTTTCTCCACACCTTCTCCAGCATTTGTTGCTTGTAGACTTTGGATAGCAGCCATTCTGACTGGCATGAAATGGTACCTCATTGTGGTTTTGATTTGCATTTCTCTGATAATGAGTGATGTTGAGCATCTTTTCATGTGTTTGTTAGCCATCTGTATGTCTTCTTTGGAGAAGACCTATATATAGAAAATTATAAAATACTGATGAAGGAAATCAAAGAGGACACAAATAGATGGAGAAATATACCATGTTCATGGATTGGAAGAATCAACAGAGTGAAAATGAGTATATTACCCACAGCAATCAATAGATTCAATGCAATTCCTATCAAGCTACTAATGGTATTTTTCACTAGAACAAATAATTTCACAATTTGTATGGAAACAGCCAAAGCAATCTTGAGAAAGAAGAATGAAACTGGAGGAATCAACCTGCCTGACTTCAGGCTCTACTACAAAGCCACAGTCATCAAAACAGTATGGTACTGGCACAAAGACAGAAATATATATCAATGGAACAAAATAGAAAGCCCAGAGATAAATCCATGCACCTATGGACACCTTATCTTTGGCAAGAATATACAATGGAGAAAAGACAATCTCTTTAATAAGTGGTGCTGGGAAAACTGGTCAACCACTTGTAAAAGAATGAAACTAGAACACTTTCTAACACCATACACAAAAAGAAACTCAAAATGGATTAAGAATTAAATGTAAGACCAGAAACTATAAAATTCCCAGAAGAAAACATAGGCAAAACCTCTCCAACATAAATCACGGCAGGATCCTCTATGATCCACCTCCCAGAATATTGGAAATAAAAGCAAAAATAAACAAATGGGACTTAATTAAAATAAAAAGCTTTTGCACAACAAAGGAAACTATAAGCAATGTGAAAAGACAGCCTTCAGAATGGGAGAAAATAATAGCAAATGAAGCAACAGACAAACAACGAATCTCAAAAATATACAAGCAACTCCTGCAGCTCCATTCCAGAAAAATAAATGACCCAATCAAAAAATGGGCCAAAGAACTAAACAGACATTTCTCCAAAGAAGACATGCATGCCCATTTTAGAGTTATTCAGTCTCACAGTTTACTTATGAATTGTCTTCATGGTATTTGTTTCTTTCCTTTGTCTGAACATCGTGCTAGCAAGTCACTTTTATTTCTTCCTTAATTTTGAAAGATTGGAGAATAAACTCTGGGAATAAAAATGACACAGAGGTTGACTTTAGAATATTTAATACTTTCAAATAATTGTTTTTTGTTTTTAAGTTGCTAAGTCGTGTCTGACTTTTTGTATCCTTTACTATCTCCCGGACTTTACTCAAACTCATGTCCTTTTAGTCAGTGACACTATCCAACCATCTCAACCTCTGTCACCCCTTTCTCCTCTTCCCTTCAATTTTCCTTCCCAGCATCAGGGTCTTTTCCAATGAGTCTGCTCTTCTTATCAGGTGGCCAAAGTTTGGAGCTTCACTTCAGCACCAGTCCTTTCAGCGAATATTCAGGGTTGATTTCCTTTAGGATTGACTGGTTTGATCTTCTTGCTCTCCACGGGGCTCTCAAGAGTCTTCTCCAGCACCTCAGTGCAAAAGCGTCAATGCTTCGGTGCTCAGCCTTCTTTATAGTTCAACTCTCACATCCATACATGACTCCTGGAAAAATCATAGCATGACTATATGGACTTTTGTTGGCAAAGTGATGTCTTTTCTTTTTAATACACTGTCTAGATTTACCATAGCTATTCTTTCAAATAATTGGATAATATGAATTCTGAAGAGGAATAAATATTATGTGACTTTTAATTTTATGAAATCACTTTCTAAAGGGAAATATTTTTAAAAGAAAAATTAATAGATGAATATTTTCACTATATAAAATACCATTGTTTATAGACTATCATCATATAATAAAATTTTACTAAAATAACTTTGTTATAATTTGAAATGGAAAATAATATTTGAGAAGATCATAAAGTAACCTATAAAATTAAGCTGGATAAATGTTTCATAACAATGGAATGGCATAAAATCAAGGCTATTTTAGGATTCCTTTTAGAAACACAAACCGGATAAAACAGCAGTTTCTTTTGGAAGGAAAATCAAATTCTCCCAGTCTAATATAAATGAGCAGAGGATTTCTCCAAAAGCTTTTAATCCACTCCAGCAGTCAATCTTCTTATAGACAGAGCTGTCCTATTATTTAGACATTCTAAGTAAAATTCTACCTGAATTAATGATGATTGCATTGTAATAAGATAATAAGAACTGGTTTATATGTGTAAATTCTGTTCCTTTAATTGTGGACAAAATGTATGATAAAGTCCATTATAAAACAAAAAATATTCATAGTACTGGCAAGTCACTTCTAGTCAGAGTACATAGATAGTTCTTTTTGGCTTAAAGTTTCTAGTATAACCCACTTAGTGTCAATGGGTGGGGACTTGAGAGCACCCCTCCCCTTTATTAAGCTCACTTAAAACAACTCAAGAAAAAATATTCTTTAATCTTGGCTGTTGAGTCCACACCATGTGACCTGATTATTCTTTATTTCAACCTCAACTGCTCCATTTCCCTCACATCATTCCCATGTTCTCGTCTCAGGATTTAAGAGTCAGTCATTTCCAAGTAACATGTAATTATGCTGCTTGATGTACTGGGTTTATATTAATAATTTATGGACGAGGAATAGGAAGAGGGATAAAAAAAAAAAAAACAGTCTCTTACACTGGCACACCTCCAGGTGATTTATCTTGATGTATTTTAACTCTGTGGCCTTACTTTAAAGTGGTCCCTGTTGAATTTGCCCCTGCCCCAAATTTTCTACTTTTATTCAGTTTTCCATGAAAAAGCAGTTTGTAAAACAGCTGTCTCACCATATGTTTTACATAAATTGAGTTAACAAAAAAAACCTTTCTGAAGTGAACTGCATTTCTGATATATTAGAAAATATATGTCACTTTTCTAAAAGCTCTGATTTGTATTATTCCTTAACATAAAGAAAAAGAACTAACTATTCTTCTAATTCCTTGAGTCATGTTCTACTAATCTTTCTTTTGACTGTTAATATGTGTCTCTCAGAATATGTCAGTCATCATCAGTCCATGGGAATCATAAAGAACCAGACACAGTTGAGTGACTGAACAAAAAAAAAATCAATCTGTTCAATTATTTTATCATTTCAATTATGATATTTTAATCAGTCATGTCTGACTCTTTGTGACCCCATGGACTGTGACCCACCAAACTTCTCTTCACATGGGATTATCTAAGCAAGAATACTGGAGTGGCTTGACATTTCCTCCTCCAGGGGATCTTCCCAACCCAGGGATTGAACCTGGGTCTCCTATATCACAGGCAGATTCTTTACTGCTTGAACCACCAGAGAAGACCCCAACCAATGAATAGTTAGATTATATATTATCATCCTTCTCCTCTCCCACAGTATACTCAGCATCAAGGAAAATTTATCTACTGTGCTCAAAGAGTTATCTCTATTTCACACTTAAACTGAGGTTGTATATTTTTTGGGTTCTGTATTTTTTGAGATAGAGCTGGGTCCCTATCAGTCTCTATTTACACCCTGGAATTTCAAAGTTGTTATTCTGGTCCCAAGAGTCTATCAGAACAGGAAAGTCTATACTTCCAGTGCATGTTCTATACATCACATGCTTTTCTCAGTTCTTTCGCCCAAATTCTGACCTGGTAATTCCTTAATGTTTGTCACCTCTTCATTTTTCATTAAATATTTTTAAAAATAAATTTTATAAACAACTGTGCTATTTTATTCATAAGATTTTATTCAAATATTCCAGCCCATAATTTCCTCCCCATTTGCCAAAGAAAGTACATATACTTCAGTTTTACTGAAGCTGTCCAATCAAGAGATGTTGGTAGGTTTGGGATAAGATATTAGCCAAGTGATTTGACTGGATACTGAATAAATGATGCTTATAGTACTATATGGGGATTGTGGAGGAAAGAGATGGAGAATAAAGTTTCAATGAAAGTCACTAATACTAAAATCATGTGTGTATATGTGAGTGTGGGTATGCATAAATTTCTTTTTCTCCTTTGCATTTGCTTATTTCTGAACTCACCCGTATTAAGTTCATATTTCATGAGTGTAATACCTTCTACTATTTTAAGCACACTACTCAATTTCATGAATTTTTCAACTATGTCCTTTATTGACTCAAGTTATTTTGGGGATTTATTTTTATCTCTTGTTGATAGAGGGTTTTCCCTGATGTCTGGTTATTCCTGGCTATTAGATAATATTATGAGCAAAATGGCTCATTCTGAACCCTGGTTATTTGGAAAGATCTTGTTAGTCATTGATTCTGATAAGTAGATAATGTAGGGGTGGGGACATCTCTTTAGGGAGCAAATTTTAATGTCACTATCTGTAGGCTTTCTTTGTGAGCTGGCCATTTCTCCTGGTAAGGAAGGCAGAATTAAGGAAAAGGCCTTACCATTCTGTTTACAGGCTTTTACCTAATCCTGATGATTTTAGAGTGATAGCACACAATGGTTCTCATCTCCCACTGGTGTCTATGTTATGAATACAAAATTTTATTTTCAAACTCTTCCTAGCATAAACTTTTGAAGTTCTATCATAGGAAGAAGGAGAAGCTGTATGCCCTACGAGGTAACGGAAGGAATCTGGAGTTCAAGTGGTTCTTATTCACAGCTTTGACCCTTCCATTTTGTATTTTTCCCCCACATCTCTGTGTCAGTGACTGCTAATATACTACTTTGTTATTGTTGTTGTTTAGTCACTCAGTCATGTCTGACTCTTTGTGACCCCGTGGACTGTTGTATGCTAGTCTCCTCCGTCCATGGGATGTCCCAGGCAAGAACGCTGGAGTGGTTGCCATTTTCTCTTCCAGGGGATCTTCCTGGCCCAGGAATCAAACCTGCATCTCCTTCAATGGCAGGCGTATTCTTTACCACTGAGCCACCAGGGAAGCCCAAATATCCTGCTACAAATTCATAAACTGAACTTAATTGAGTTTTTGAATAAAAATTGCATTTTTCTGATTTTCCTTGAAAAGCTAATGTATTTCCTTTGGAAGTGTTTTCTACCTATATTCTTACCAGTGAGAGGCAGGAGGATGTATGTGGAATTCTTTAAGACATTTGCTTCAAAATTGCTGACTCTACTAGATTAGGGCTTCCCAGGGGATATTAGTAGCAAAGAACCTGCCTGCCAATGCAAGAGATATAAGAGATATCGGTTTGATCCCTGGGTCAGGAAGATCCCCTGGAGGAGGGCATGGCAACCCACCCCAGTATTATTGCCTGGAGAATCCCATGGACAGAGGCTCCTGGCAGTTTACAATTCATGGGGTCACCAAAGAGTTGGACACAACTGAAGTGATTTAGCACTGCCAGTAAACTGTCTTTTTGCCATGTCTTTGTTCTTCAGTTTTGTAACCTGTGATGAGTATATGATGGCTGAGATGCCCATGTCGTCTTCGTTCATGAGGGAGACCTGAGGATAGCAGCAAGGCAATGGGATGATGATAAGAAACTTGGAGTCAGAAAGTGTAACAGCACTGCATAGGATCTGAGCTGCTTACCTCTTTCTTTTTTTTTCATAAAAGAGAAATAAAATTTTATCTTGATTTAGTCATTTCATTTTTGACTTTTAAAATTATATAGTATTGAATTTAACAGAATGAAAAATTGCTTTCATTGACGTTTGTTGATTCTGATTCCTGAGACATTGCTCAGTTTTGTGACACAAATATTCTTATTCTTCATGCTGCTTCTCCTGCATCTTCAGGTTTTTCTCTTGTTCTAATTGCCAAATCAGTTATCTGCCAACCATAGTGTCTTTCCAACTTTAAACCTTCTATTATTACTGCTTTTTTGGTTGTTGTTTATTGTTTTGTTGAATTTTTTCTCTATTATTTCAGTGATATTTAGAGAAGGACCAGGTACAGTATTTAATATGCCATATTTACCAGCGTTATTGTATTTATAACTTATAAAATATTATCTTAATGAAATAACAACCTGAGATTACAATAAGCTATGCAAATGGGTACTGTGGTATGCAGAATAATCATCACCACCATGCAACCACTATTCACCACCAGAGCTGTTCACTTTCTAATCCTTGTGGTTATTGACTATGGTATGTGATATGGCAAATGAGAATTAAGATAGTAGATAGAATTGAGATTGCGATCAGCTGACCTTCAAACAGAGAGAATATTCTGGATTATAGGAGCAATGTAAAAACAAAGATCATGTACTATGTAAGAGGAAGGCAGAGGGTCAGCCAGGCTGGTGCAGCACAAGGAAGTCTTTGCTGGCCATCACTGGCTTTGAAGAAGAGGAAGGAGGTGAATCACAGGTCATGTTTAGAAGAAGGAAAGGCAAGGGAACAGGTTCTCCCCTACCTGGAGAGTCCAGAAAGAAACTCAGCCTGCTGACACTTTGATTTTAGTCCACTTTGAAACTATAAAATACATTTTATTGTTGCCAGCCACTAAGTTTGTGGAAGGTTGTTAAGACAGGTTAAGACAGCCCCTAGAGAAAACCACTATGCTCCTCATTTACTCATAGAGACAATACTTCTGACACCAGATATATGGGTTTTTCCACCACAGCAAGCACTTTTCTGTGACACCAGCTAGGTGTCCTACAACTCAGTTCTATTCTGACAATAACAGGGCTAGTGCACATGGAGGTTAAGGGCTCAGTCTCATAAAAGTGTTCCCTGCCTCAGACACCATTCCAAGTGGTAGGTCACAGTAATTCATAACTTCTATCCAATGCGGCTGCAAATCAGAAGGTCCCATAATTCCTTCCTTGGATTCAGTTGTTTTCTAGAAGAGTGCACAGAACTCAAACATAAATGTTTACTTATGTTTACCAGTTTATTATGTAATAAAAGACATGATAGAAGACACAGGTGACTGCTCAAATGAATGAATAAAGATAAAATATACTGGTGACCCTGCCTGGATGAATGAATAGCACTAGGTCTGGAAAGGTCCAGAGTTTAGGCACTTCTGTTCTCATCGAGTTGGGTAGTGCCACCCTTCTGGAATCCTGAATGTATTCACCAACATGAAAGTTCCAAACCCCACACTGTTGGGATTATTATGGGTGCTTCATCACGTACATATGACTAGTTACTGACTCCATTTCCAGACCCTCTCTGGAGAAGAGGAGGTGGGGCTGAAAACTTTTGATCATTATCAGGCCCCACTCAGAACTGAACAAGAGTTGCCTTACTAGAACCAAGGATATTCCTATCACTGAGAAAACTACAAGATCTCTGTGTCAGAAACCAGGTTCAAAGACTAAATATTAGAACAATGGGGACAAGTAGCAATATATATTTTCCATTATTTCATAAGTAGCCAAAGGCAACTAATACATACATTAACTTTTACTGCCTCTGTTATCAGCTTGGTTAGATTTTGGTTTTGTTTTTCACACTAGGAAGTGGAAGTGAAAGCATGCTTTATTGCAGGTCCACATACGAGGGAGGAGGTGCAAAACGAGGGTGAGATGAGGGACAGAAGGACACAGAGGGAAAACACACTCATGAGCTTGTGATGGAGAAGGAAAACGGATAATACTTGATGTTTTATGTAAATTATCATATGTGAAATGAATCGCAGGCCCAGGTCTGATGCAAGATACAGGGTCCTCAGGGCTGGTGCCCCAGGATGACCCAGAGGGATGGAATTGGGAGGGAGGTGGGAGGGGGGGTCTGGAAGGGGAACACATGTATACCCATGGTGGATTCATGACATTGCATGGCAAAATCAACACAATAATGTAAAGAAAAAAAATCAATCAATTAAAAAAAAAAAGGGAAACAAGTATTTCAAACAAGTTTGTGAATGAATGATATGATTACTCACTGAAAGGATATGCTGAAAAGGAACAAATCTAGGGGAGAAAGACCATAATTTTGGTTTACACATATTGACTTTAAGATGCTTAAGAAGGTACATCAAGTGGACTGTTGGGCATTTAGGTCTGGAACTAAACGTAGAGTGCATGATTTCTCCCACTTTCCTCTTTCTCACTGTGGGATTTTTGTTACTAATTTATTTTGCATAATAATAAAAATGTCATCCCATCCAACAAAAGCAAGAAATGGAAACATGAAAGATACTGTGTTAAGAACAGTTTAGTCACTTAGTTGTGTCTGACTTCTTGCAACATCGTGGACTGTAGCCCGCCAGTCTCCTCTGTCCATGGGATTCCCTAGGCAAGAACACACTGGAGTGGGTTGCCATTTCCTCCATCAGGAGATCTTCTAGACCCAGGGATCAAACCCTTGTCTTCTGTTTGGGAGGTGGATTATTTACCGCTGAGCCACTTGGGAAGACCAAAAGGTATTATAACCAAGAGCAAAACAGTTAAAAGAAAACATAACATTTCCCATGGTTATTTCCTGGAGTTACATTAAGTATTATCTCAAATTTATTCCAGTTCTTCTTTACATATTTTATAATACTGAGTCTCCTTACAGTCCTGACAGTTAATGTTTCTGAAAAACACTCTCTGACCTGTCTTGCTGACGCCTGCACTTCTGACTGAGATGTGCTTGTATTACCTTGTTCAATTAGAAAACAGCCAGTCCTCTTTGAAAACCCAGTTGCATTTTTTCTTCCCTTCTAATGTCCTGGTTAACACCTTCTGGCTGGATTTATTGGCTTCTAATGTGCTCTCTTATCACCTCATATTAACCAGATAAAACTTAAAGAATTTTTTTATGACACCATAATTAAGCCATTATGGTCACAGGGTGTACATGTAGTGCCCCAGATAGACTTTCTGGTAGATAAAATCCACAGAATCTGGAAGAATGTGAAGGAAAAAAGTTAGTTTCAATTTGAAATATACATTAAGATCCTTTAAAGGGACACTGCGAATAGGCTCAGTGGTAAAGAACCCGTCTGCCAAACAGGAGAAAGGGGTTCAGTCTTTGGGTCGAGATGATCTCCTGGAGAAGGATATGGCAACCCATTTCAATATTCTTGCCTGAGAAATCCCATGGGCAGAGGAGCCTGGCATGCTGCAGTCCATGGGGTGGCAAAGATCAAACGTGACTTAGCCACTATACAACAATGAGAATGCTGAACTAATCAATAGTGATTAATCTTCCCTTTTCTGCTATCATCATTGCCACCAATTTTCCTCCCTAGTGAGGACTTCAGTTCTTTATCATTTTCTATGAACACAAGATGGAGAATCCCAGAGCATATTCTTCCTCTTGAACCATCCATCTATTCCTCCTCTCTCCTGGGTTCATTCATCTCTATTTTTACCATTAGTCACAGGCACCGTACCTTTTCTTATATTGACTGAATCACTTAAAAGTCAACTCTCTCAATTTTTTGGTGGAGAGGAGGAAAGAAAAATGAATCTTTGCATAAATTTGCTCTTAGGCTGTGTTATCATGAAGATAATGAGGCTTCTTATACTACCCAGTTTAACAATCCTCTGATCATCTTTAGTACAATGTTTATGCTAAAAGAGTGTCTCTACCTATCTGTTATCTGATTTGTGTTTGACTCTAGAGGAGAAAGAAATATGAAGCAGAAAAGCCCTGCTCATTCTCAGTATGCAGTTGGTTAAATTTCACATACTGGACTGATGAGATTATTCAAGGCAGGTCCTGCTTCCTGTTTATCTTTATATCCTTGGCATCTAGCATGGCTTGGAAAGCATTAAGATCCTCATAGATGTTTCCCAGAGTTTAAGAACATATTTGCTATTTATATAAAACATACATTTAACTCATTGAAAATAAGTTGGATTTATGTTAGCCAATAATAATATCTGCAGCACTTGTAGTATAAAATTTGAAATTATCTAGTCAGAGGCATTCTTAGGTACTAACTAG
The DNA here is from genome assembly GCA_007570785.1 of Antilocapra americana. Taxonomy (NCBI): domain Eukaryota; kingdom Metazoa; phylum Chordata; class Mammalia; order Artiodactyla; family Antilocapridae; genus Antilocapra; species Antilocapra americana. The sequence goes on along the minus strand of ML660211.1, from coordinate 493,451 downwards.
AAATGCTCTCAAGTTTGTAAATGAGAATGTACTTTAGTTGGCAAATTCTTTATGTAGCTGGAAAGAAAAGCATCTTTTTAGAATAATCAAAACTTGCCACCACTTTAATGACTCAGCCAAATAGTATTTTGAGTGCTCAGAGAAAAGTTGCAAAATAAAGTTTCTAAAATACAAATTTACCTTTCTCTCTAAAGGATGCTTACATGTCATGAGGCCATTTTCAAGTGCTTATTCAAAGGATCAACCTGATCGTGGTGGCATATGTTTAAAAGAAGAAAACTGTACATTCACACTTAGAAAATTGATCACAACGTCAAGACATTTTCCATTTTATGGCAGTAATTTCACTGCTATTCAGGAGAAAATATAGTGTCTCTCTCTGCAGTATTGCCTAACAATCTGGTTTGTTTTCTTTAACAGTTTCGGTGACTTTTTTAAAAATTGGAGAATAAATGCTTTACAATGTTACATTAGTTTCTGCTGTGAATTAAGTACAAGTATATATATATATCCCTCCCTTTTGAGCCGCCCTCCACTCCCCACAATTCTACCCTTGGAAGCTGAACTCCCCATGTTATACAGCAGCTTCCTACTAGCTATCTGGTTTATACTTAGTGGTGCATAAATGCAAATCAAAACTACAATGAGGCATGCCTCACATCAGTCAGAATGGCATCATCAAAAAATCTATAAACAATAAATGCTGGAGAAGGTGTGGAGAAAATGAAACCCTCTATTGGTGGGAATATAAATTGATACAGTTACCATGGAGAACAGTATGGGGATTCCTCAGGAAATAAGGAATGAAACTACCACATGATCCAGCAACCTGACTCCTGGATATATACCCTGAGAAAGCCATAATTTTAAAAGACACATGTACCCTAATGTTCGTTACAGCACTATTTATAGTAGCCAGGACATGGAAGCAACCTAGGTGGCTTTTAAATGTGTACCCAGCATCATGCACACACACACACACACACACACACACACACACACACACACACACACACACACACAACTAATAGAAATCATGTACTAGTGTGTTTGCTCTCAGGTGTGTAGGTGAACTCTTAATCCATTACTTGCAAACAGCATTGAGAACCTAATTTTATGTTCTAGAATTACTATGATCTAGACTTGACACTACACTGAAGAATTGTGGCTCCTGTTGCAGGTTAGAATTCCCTGGGATCTGTGAGATAAAATTTCTAGTGAAGGTTTCTGTAAGGAACTCTGAAGTGGAGATGATCCTACAAAGTTGTCTGAAACTGGGGAAAGGAGGCAAGGAATTTCTAACCCACAGAGATCAGTCATTGGATACAGGCCACCGTGAGAAGGGCACATGCCCTTGAGTGAAGATACTGTTTTCAAAAGAAGCAATTCTGGATGTTGTTGACAGTTAAAAGCTATCTACCAGAAATATTCACATAAGCTAGAAAATGTAAGGATAGGTAATAGATAAATCGGTACATGATAGATTAAGAAGATAGAGCCTTGTTAAATTACTACTGACTGTCTCTCTATTTTCAGCAATAAAACATAAATTATAAAATTCCATTCTTATTGATAAAATAGAAAGGCATAGATTATTCCTTAGTGGACTATTTTATACATTATTGCATTAAAAATGTTAAGATACAGAAAAATTCAGTCTTGGCAGTTTTTATGTGAGTTGGCCAAGTTAATGGATTTGACCCTGCCTACTAAAGGTAATGGACGAATATCTAAGCTTAACTAGAAACGAAAATCTAAATGTCTATGTGAAATACAGATTTGAATATCCAGCTGGTGATAATATCACTCTAAGTTAAAATTAGTTTTAGTTCTTCAAAATGTATGATTTTGACCTTCTCCAGAGCTCTCTTATGCAATTCATTTTATCTTTAATTGAAAAAGAATGTTAGGCAGATTTTAACACTCCAAGAATCATAGATTTTGGTCATCTATATACTTTATTTCATAGCTCATAACTCATCCCAAACAGGGAAAGTGATTAAATTGTTAATTAATTTTATATTTTAAAATTGTATATATATTATTTATAACATTTAATCCTATATTTTATGTGGTTAATTTAATTTAATATTATTTTATTACTAGTCCTTTGAATTTTCTGAATTTTTGCAGAATCACTGAGTCATTTTGGTGATTTTCTTAATAAGAAAATGTTATTGTGAAACATTAAAATTATTTATATTTTATCCATTAATGATGCAATTCATTAGTAATTCCAGCACAACAGCTGCTTTCATATGCCATATGAACCATGCAACATGCTTTTTTACATGCAATATTTGAACCCAGAAAATATAATTTAATGATATGATTTGAATACAAAACAGAAGGGTTAATAAATAATATTTCACTATCAAGTATGCTTGCAAAAAAGGAAATGCAATTTCTTAAAAGGAAATGATACTGAAATGCAAATACTTATAAAATATCAGTTACTTTAATGTAAAGTTGTTTCTCCTTGAAATTGCTATTGCTGAAACTTGAAATGTATACAGTAGATGGAAATATATTTCTTAAAACTTTCTTGATGTCTGTGCCAAGGATGGGGAATGTGGTTGGCTTCCTTTCCAAGCCCCAACAAACATATCTGAAAGTCCTGGCAAGTCAGGAAAATTTTTGAAAGCACACAATCCGTGACACACAATGGCAGTTAGAAAATGAATACATTCTGCAGCTCTGTTCATTTCTCTTTGCCAATTTTCAAATAGTCTCTTTTTATAGACATTTGGAATTATCTTTGCATACAAAATTTAAGCATTTTTGAGGACATATCTGGCTTTTAAAGATATTTTATGAAAGATTTTGATCAGGGCCTCAGTTATACAGTAAAAAGTAAATGTTAGTACATGCTCATCATTTATTTAAAAATGTATCAACAGTCATCAAAGTAACTCAAAGGCTCTATTAGATATTTCACATAGGTAGTTGTGTAGCCTTGAATATATGACTATATACCTTTAGACTGGATGAGTGATAGTCCCTCAGTTGTATCTGACTCTTTGCCACCCCATGGACTGCAGCCTGCCAGGCTCCTTTGTCCATGGAATTCTCCAGGCAAGAATACTGGAATGGGTTGCCATTTCCTTCTCCAGGACTACTTTACAAAAAAAAAACCACAGAAATATTTGCTACTTATTTTCTGATTTTAAGTATTTAAAAAAATTTTGAAGTACACAGTTTACTGTGTTATATTAGTTTCAGGTGCACAACATAATGATTCGATATTTTTATACAGTCCATTTGAATTTATTACCAAATAATGCCTATATTTCCCTGTGCTGTATAATATATCCTTAATGATTATTTATTTTAGATGTGGTGGTTTGTATCTCTGAATCTCATACTCCTGTCCTGCCCCATCTCCATTTCCTCTCTCCACTGGTAATCACTAGTTTGTTTTCTATATCTACCTTTCTGCTTTGTTATGTACATTCATTGGTTTCATTTTTTAGATTCCACATATAAGGGATATCATGCAGCATTCGTCTTACTCTGCCTGATTTATTTCACTTAGCATAATACCCTCTATGTCCATACACATTGTTGCAACTGGCAAAGTTACATTCTTTTTTTTTCTTGGCTGAATGTATGTATGTGTAAGTGTGTGTGTGTGTGTGTGTGTGTGTGTGTGTGTGTGTGTGTGTATCACATCTTTTTCAGTCATGTCTTGATAGACACATAGGTTTGTTCCATATCTTAGCTATTATAAATAATGCTACTTTGAACATTGGGGTGCATGTATCTTTTGAATTAGTGTTTTCGTTTTCTTCAGAGTTATACCCCAGTAGTGAAATTGGTGCATTTGTAGGGTAGTTCTACTTTGAGGTTTTTTTTTTTTTTTCCCTTTACATTATTGTGTTGATTTTGCTATTCACTGACATGAATCTGCCATGGGTAAACATGTGTTCCCCTTCCAGAACCCCCCTCCCACCTCCCTCTTGATTCCCTCTCTCTGGGTCATCCTGTTGCACCAGCCCTGAGTACCCTTTATCAAGCATCAAACCTGGGCTGGCAATTGATTTCACATATGATAATTAACAGGTTTCAATACCGTTCTCCCATATCATCCCACCCTTGCTCTCTCCCATAGAGTCCAAAAGACTGTTCTATACATCTGCATCTCTTTTGCTGTCATGCATACAGGGTTCTCGTTATCATCTTTCTAAATTCCATATATATGCATTAGTGTACTGTATTGGTGTTTTTCCTTCTGGATTACTTCACTCTGTATAATAGGCTCCAGTTTCGTCCACCTCAGTAGAACTGATTCAAATGTATTCTTTTTAATAGCTGAGTAATATTCCATTGTGTATGTGTACCACAGCTTTCTTATCCATTCGTCAGTTGATGGACATCTAGGCTGCTTCCATGTCCTGGCTATTGTAAACAATGCAGCGATGAACATTGTGCCCACGTGTCTCTTTCAATTCTGGTTTCCTCAGTGGAGGGGGAACTAAGATGGCGGAAGAATAGGACAGAGAGACCACCTTCTCCCCCAACAAATACACCAAAAGAACATTTAAAAGCTGAGCAAACTCCACAAAACAACTTCTGAATGTTGGCAGAGGACATCAGGCACCCAGAAAGGCAGCCCATTGTCTTCAAAAGAAGGTAGGACAAAATATAAAAAGTTAAAAGAGAGGCAAAAGAGTTAGGGACAGAGATCCGTCCTGGGAAGGGAGTCTTAAAAAAGAGAGAGGTTTCTGAACACCAGGAAACATTCTCCCCAGCGGATCTGTGGCGAGTCTCAGAGGGCAAAATGTCGAGGAGCAAAAATAGATAAATAATTAAACCCCACAGATTACGTGCCTACTGCAACTCCAAGTGGAGCGGCGGCCCAGACGCCCCATCCCCCACTAGCAAGCATGGGCTGCTCAGGGAGGGGCGGGCTGAACCACTATGGGTGAGGACTGGGACTGAATGCCTGAGGGCAGCCCGAGGGAACTAGCCTGAGATGGCAACCTAGACTGCAGAATAGCTACTTTGAGTTTTTTGAGGAACCTCCATACTCCTTTCCAAAGTGGCTGCACCTATTTACATTCCTACCAACAGTATAGTAGAGTTCCCTTTTCCCTACATCCTCACCTACATTTGTTATTTTTAAACTTTTTGATGATAGCCATTCTGATTATGTGAGGTGATACCTTATTGTGATTTTGGTTTGCATTTCCCTGATGATTAGGAGTGTTGAGCATCTTTTTATGTGCCTGTTAGCCATCCACACTTCTTTGAAAAAATGTCTCCTCATGTCCTCTAGCCATTTTTAAATCAGGTTATTTGTGGGGTCTTTTATGTTTAATTGTATGAGTTTATATATTTTGGATATTATCCCTTCTTAGTATATATAATTTACATTTTTTTGCATTCTATAGGTTATTTTTAAATTTTATCCATAGTTTCCTTTGTTATGCAAAAACTTTTACATTTCACTGGATCCTATTTGTTTATTTTTGCTTTTGTTTTGTTTTTTGTTTAAGGGATGGATTCAAAAAATGTTTCTAAGATCTATGTCAAAAGTGTTCTGCCTATGTTCTCTTGTAGGGGTTTTATGGTTTTAGGTCTTACTTTAAGTTGTTTAATCAATTTTGTGTTTATTTTTATATATGATATGAGAAAATGTTCTAATTTCATTCTTTTCCATGTAGCTGTCCAGTTATATTTTACTATTGTTATGTCCTTTATATGAATAACAGAAAATTTTGTAAGATTTTTGTTTTTACTAATTCAAATGATATACTTAAATTACCAGTGTATAAATAAATATCAGCCAATTTTAAGTATATTCACAGAAATTAAGCCCACATTATCTTTATATCAAAAGAAATACATTAAACTTTAAAATAGGTAAAATAATAAAAGAAATATTAGAAACTGTTATTTGAATTTTTGCCTTCAACTTTCATCTTTATGTTACATATACACTTAAGTATGAAAAATGAAAAACTATCTGCATGCAAATAGCATTATTCAATTTTTTGTATTTAATTCACAAGTTATTCCCAGGATTTTTTTTTTTTGCAATCAATTGAAATATACCCCAAGACTATAAATTAAAATATTATCCATCATTTGCTTATTTTTTATAGATTTTTCAATTAAATTTGCAAGAATGCTTAAACAAAATATATTGCTGCTGCTGAATGTCAATTTAAAAGTTTTTTTCATTGTCCAGTGAACAATAAGCCAAGTATTTGACATATAGATAGATGATTAAAACACACCAAAACATACATAAAATTGTCAATAACTCAGAGAATAAATATTCAGAGAAACAGATACCCTTAACAATAAAAAACATTCTTTGAAAGGATTGATATTTCAATTCTAAAGAAATTATTTTGAACAATCATTGCTGTTAGCATTAATTTATTTACATTCTAATACAAAAATTTTATTGCATTTAAAAATTCATAGGATTTCTTGGATCTACCATTTGCTCTTTCTTGAAATTTTAAGAAAATTCTCTGACACTCTTTTCAAATATTGATTTCTATCATTCTTTTTTCTTTGAACTGTAAAAAGCAAGATTCACTTCTCTTAGGGGTTTACATTGTATGTGTGGTGACTTTTTTCTTTAATTAAAATACCCCTTCCTTCCTCTCTTCATCTCCTCTCCCCTCCTTTCCTTTTTTTTTTCTTTCTTTTTTCTCTCTTCCCACCTCTTTCCCCCTGCCCTCTTCTATATTTTTCCCTCCTTACTTTGTGTTATATTTCCTTAAGTGTGTTTACACTAGGACACTTCACCCATTATAGGTTAAAAAACACTACAGTTTTGTAAATGTAAAATGCCCCTGGAATCACCAATTGCCTATAGGCAGAAAGTAAATTCAGAAAGTATTCAACCACTAAGGCAAAATTTCCAGTGTCCAGCTACTAATTGCAAAAGTAATAATGAAGAAAGGTAACACTTGAAGAGGATAGGTAAAAAAAATCTACAGATAAATGAACAATATTTCTCTCTCAGTAGACAAAATTAGAATCTACTCAAGAAATATTTTCTATGCCTAGTGTAAGATGCCCACTCAATATCTCTCTTGGGATTTCAGGACCATCCTGCCATGTTTTGCACCTGCCTCCTCCACTTCAAATGGCAGTTTCTAGTGTCATTTTAGTGTTCCTTTTTCTCTAATTTTACAGAAGCCCATAATATTGCACATGATATCATGTTAATATGCTATCACTCAAAGGATTCTTTTCTTCCACTGTGAAGTGATGGGTGTATTTTTAGTGGGAAAAGGAGAGTGACCTTAAAGATGGTTTCTTAACTGAAACAGAGATTGTTGTTGTTCAGTTGCTAAGTTGTATCTAACTCTTGGTGTCCCCATGGACTGGAGCATACCAGGATCCTCTGTCCTTCACTATCTCTCAGAGCTTGCTCAGATTCATGTCCATTGAGTTCTGTGATGCCATCCAACCATCTCATCCTCTGCATCCCATTCTCCTTCTGCCCTCAATCTTTCCCAGCATCTGGGTCTTTTCCAGTGAATCAGTTCTTTGCATCAATTGGCCAAAGTAATGTGGGTTCAGCAACAGTTATTCCAATGAATATTCAGGGTTGATTTCCTTTAGGGTTGCCTGGTTTGATCTCCTTGCAGTCCAGGGGACTGTCAAGAGTCTTCTCCAGCACCAGAGTTTGAAATTGTAGACATTTGTACTAGGGACAGACACGTCATTTTCCTTTGTTTTAGGCATGAGGTAGGATTGTACTTCCCAACTCACCAGATATTAAGTTTGGCAAAATGATTTACTTTATCTGGTAATATGAAATTGGAGGCATGCTTGGTCATTTCTGGCAGGATCTTGAAGATTGAGTGCAGGGTGGGCCACGTTTTGACTTTCCTTCCTTCATAATCTCTGGCTATATTTCTGGAAGGTGTTTCTCCCAGAATCTAGTTAACAGAAAAAGGACAACATGACTATATCCCCAATGAGCTGTGTACACAGCATGAGCCAGAAATAAACCATCACTGTTTTACAACACAGATTTGGAGTTAGACCTCATTACAACAAAATATAATCTATCTTTCCTATATTATTACCTTCCCATCTCAATACTCAATTTTCTCTAAACTTAAAAAATTCCCCAACTTTTGGAATATATTGTGATACTATTCATTCAAGTAGAGACTTTTTTTTTAATTAGTACATAAGTATATAATGTAAAAAAAAATTAAAATATATATTCCAAATAGGAACAATAAATAGTTTATATTAAATAAAAATGTATATCTTAAAAGAAGCATTTTTGATAATAAATTATTAGATGTTTTAGAGTTTATTTGGACTTCCCAGGTGACCCTAGTGGTAAAGAATCTTTCTGCTAGTGCAGTATACACAGGAGATGCAGGCTTGGTCCTTGGATGGGGAAGATTCCTGAAGGAGGAAATGGCAACTCACTCCTGTATTCTTGCTGGGGAAATCCCATGGACAGAGGAGCCTGGTGGGCTATAGACCATGGGTTTTCCAAAGAGTTGGACATGACTGAGAGACTGAGTACATGAGTATAGTTATGTATAAACACAACTTCTTTTTTTTTTTTTTTAAGCAGAGTTTTTCCAGAATAAAAATTGAAAGCTATTATTACCAAAGAAAACTTGGTCTTTAGACTTCATAATCACTGTCATTATTTTAAAGAGTATGCAATGTCCTTATTTAACTGTGCTTCATAGACACTTAAGGATATGTCTCTCATACCCTTAGTTTGTCATTACTTTGGGGAGAGACAGTTTGCTCTCTGTGGCCAGCTTTGTGACTGTCCCCCAGCCCCTTGCTCCTTTCTCTGCTCCTGGTGGACAGCCTCTCAACTTGAGACTTCATTCCCCCTGGCTTCACCTGGGGCTATTTGCCCACCATGGGGACACGAGGAGACATGTGCCCAATGGCTTCTAAACTATGTTTTTAAACAGAATTTGCACAGCACATACTCTTCTATGTTTCTCCCTCTGGAAGCATCTGGCTGAGGGAAGCGATCTTCCCTGTAGCTGCTCAAGTCTTAGTTTCTCTGGTAGCCTGAGTCCCTGGATCTTGGTTCACACAACCTGCCCATCCAAGATGATTGTTCCCTCAGCCAGAAATAAGATTATACCCTGTGTGAGGCACTGTGTTTAGATGCAAGTGTGCAAAAGCAGGGCTTCCCTGGTGGTTCTGACAGCCAAGAGTCTGTCTACAATGCAGGAGACCGAGGTTCGATCCTGGGTCAAGAAGATCCCCTGGAGGAGGAAATGGCAACCCACTCCAGTCCTCTTACCTGGAGAATTCCATGGACGGGTGCATAAACAGGCGCATTATCCTGATAAGTGAAACTGAAGTCACTCAGTCATGTCTGACTCTTTGCGACCCCATGGACTGTAGCCTGCCAGGCTCCTCTGTCCATGAAATTCTCTAGGCAAGAATACTGGAGTGGGTTACCATTTCCTTCTCCAGGGGATCTTCCTGACCCAGGGATCAAACCTGGGTCTCCCGCATTACAAACAGACTCCTTATCGTCTGAGCCACCCAGGAATCGCTGACAAGAAACTGCCCCAAATCGCTAAACCCCTGAGAGATTTGTACATATAGAATACTTTCATTCGTCCTTGAAATCAAAGAGAAATGGTGGCTCTAGAACAAAGGAAAAAAGCAGAACAGTGTAAAATCCTCAGGAGAGCTTCTACTGAGAGTCCACTTATTACTTCATTATCGTGAGGTTGATTTCAATTACAGTGTAATGTCAGCACTTTTCTTAATTGATAATTGATATTGATATTGTAATAAAGACTTAAAACAGGTTTTAAATTTTTACTTCTTGTGAGAATATTAGATATGCATAAATTGGAACTTAAATATTATTCCTTTGTTTATTTTATACTAATGGATATTGCATTTTTCTTTAAAAAATAGACTAAGCAAAAAAAAAAAAAAATAGACTAAGCAAAGTGTTTCTTCCTTGAATAAGATAAATTATGTAGAGAATATTAAAATATATTTCACATATTTTTTGTCAGTTGAAACTGGCTTGATTTCTGGTACCCAGAATCTTGTGTGATCAAGTTTTATAATATTTGAGTGGTATGCCTAAATTATAATGATTTTTCCAAGACTGTACTATGCAGAAACCTACTGGGTATCTTTTTGTTTTGCAAATCAATATTAAAATAATATACTCTTTGAAATAAGGACATGCTAAAAATGTAATAATTCTTTCATATTTACAAATTATTTAATATCACATAGTAAAATGAGAGGTCATATATTATTTGCTATGGCTTTACTACTAAATCAGTTTTATGAGAAAGGAAGTGTTGTCAAGGTTTAGAGGTTATGGGATTTTTTCACATTCATTATTGGCCTTAAAGTTGAGTAAGTCAAAATTGCTGAAAGTAAATCAGAATCACATTAAATTTGCTCTCGAAGTATATAATACCCAAAACCACAATGAGCAAGCTGGATTTATCTTTTTCAGAAAAATGAAAATTCTTTCATATAATTTTAAAAGTCATTTTAACAGCATTCAATTTGTCATTCCTCTAATCTATGTCAGGATCTGCAGGCCTTTGAGATAGCACGTTTAATATGAAACATACAATTACAGGTATGTAGTGTTTGAACAAAACCTGAACTATTCCTGGGTCACTTCTTCTAGGAGACGCATAATGGTGTGGCACGGAATTCCTTGGCCTGCAGAGTTTGTTTTTTGTTTATCCTCCATTATAAAAAGAAAGGTTTTGAACTTTCGTATCTATAACATATAATAAAGAGGAAAGAGATTCCATGAAGAAAAATGCAGCTGCCTCTGCCTCAATAAAAGATCAAAGAGAATACAGATTTAGAAGATTTGATTTAGTGAGACATCACACTGTCATAGACTGTATTTGGCATCACATATTGGAGCTTAGCATTCTGAATAAATCAACTGATAAAGATCTACTGCTCACATATATTCTGAAGAAGTCAAAAAGCAAAGCTATAAAGCACAGCACACAACTAAGGATTTCAGACCTGGAAAATGGTGTGGAATCAAAGCAGTGTAGGACAGAAGTAACACCAGTCAAGGACACAGAAACTTTCATTTTCATACTGGTTAAATGTCTGGGACATTCCCTTACTGAAGAACTCGAGTTCTATATCACAGATTCTTCATACTGATGAACCTAAGTATATTTAATATATTTGTAATCAATTCTTTCACCAGCAAAGAGAAATTCAATCATTCTTAATAAACTCTTGTATATTTGTGTAGATATATTCTGTTTGCTTTTTTCTGAAGTCTCAAAATTAAGAAAACCCCCACTTAGAGCTGCTCACCATTGAAATAGCTGTACTGTACAGATTTCTTGATTTTTATAAGATTTTTCCATGCCTAAATTTCTATGTTTTATGTAACACTTTATGCATATGACTGTAGGGATACTTAAAAATAGTAAAAATTCATATCATCAAGGTGCTTACAATTTAAATAATAATATAAAATAGAAATATTTAGCATATAATTGGAAGAAATGAAAAATTGCTACTGATATTCAAACAAAAGTACAGATATTGTGTATATTCAATGAGAAAAAAGATAATAGATTCAGTAATAGGTGATTAAAACCTGAAAAGAAGTTGGAGAATTTGATCAGCAAAAAGTGAGGAAAAAAATTGTCAAATAATGTATTATATATTTTTTCTTCTCTTTCATATAGTTTATTCGCTATTGTAACTTTGTACCTAAATTAAATGCATCTTTATCATGGTATAAACCCCAATAATTCTATTAATTGTTAGCTATTTAGAAAGTCTAGGAACCAAGAATCATTCAAAAGTACAAAACTTTTGGAATGTCTTCACTTTTTGGTAACAGATATTTGGCTAGAATACGGGCTTCCCATATGGAATAGTGGTAAAACATCCACCTCTCAATGCAGGAGTCTCAAGTGACACAAGTTCAATCCCTGGGTCAGGAAGATCCCTTGGAGGAGGAAATGGCAACCTACTCCAGTATTCTTGTCTGGGAAATCCAATGGACAGAGGAGTCTGGTGGACTACAGTCCATGGGGCCACAAAGAGTAGAGCATGTGTGAACAACTGAGTGCACACACACACACACACACACACACATTTGGCTTGAATGTTTTTAACCCGAAAGAGTTTATTCTCTTACAGAAGAAAATATTGGTATAAAGACTCCGTGCCTGGCATGGGGACATTTTGCCGTGTTGTTGTTCAGTCACTAAGTCATGTCTGACTCTTTGCGACCCCATGGACCACAGCACGTCAGGCTTCCCTGTCCTCTACTATCTCCCGGAGTTTGTTCATGTCTATTGAGTCAGTGATGCTATCCAACCATCTCGTCCTCTGCTCCTCTCTTTTCCTTTTGCCTTCAGTCTGGGTTGGGAAGATCCCCTGGAGAAGGGAAAGGCTACCCACTCCAGTATTCTGGTCTGGAGAATTCCACGGACAGTCCATGCGGTCTCAAAGAGTCAGACACGACTGAGCGACTTTCACTTTCAGTCTTCAAGAGCATCAGGATCTTTTCAAATGAGTCGGCTCTTTGCATCAGGTGGACAAAGTATTGGAGACCTTAGATCATTCTTTTATCTGCTGCATGAGTGTCCTTAGCTAAGACTGGTGGAGTTCCCACTGTTATGCAAGTTCTCCAGTTAGCAGGAAGGAGGAAGAGGAGGAGTTTCAATTCCACCCTCATAAAAAGTGCATTCCTGAGAGCTCACACAAATCTATTACACGTAACATATTAGTTAGGATTTAACTTTATGCCCATTTTCATTAAAAGCTAAAAAGATTTAATTCTAGCAAGCAAAACACATTTTCCTCTTAGGCAGGTACATGTTCAGTGATATATTGGGGATCTGAAGGTAAGGACAATTCCCTACAATAAGCCAGTACCACAGAAAGAAGTTGTGTTCATTGCAGACCCACCAGAAAGAACCCAGTGTCCCCAAAGGAGACTAAAGATAATTTGTAAGAATTACTGGCAAGCTACACTGAGACTGAGTAGACCTAAAAGAAAATCCTCTCCATTCAAGTTCATAAACAATAGAGATTTAGAGAGAGAAGTTAAATATTTAGAATTCAAAATTAGCATTAATATGAATGAAAATTGAGTTGGAGAAAAGCTTCATAGTATGAATAAACACCCTCTCCTGCTACTTTGAAATTTTGTTGCAAATTTTTTAAAGAAATGGTTTGCTCCACAAAGCAGGCATACTTCAACCTGTTATGGGAAAGCTTAGATAGAAGAAGGTGTAAGAATCAATGCAATGTATTTATTGGTGAAATTTTTAGTATTCTGTTTCTACAGGAAAGTGTCCAAACCTCAAGGCAGAGCTTGATAAATTATCACCAAGTGAGCACACCACATCTAGAAATAGAAGATGAAAAACACCTCTTAAACTCTCTACCTCATATCTCTTGATCACTACCTACTCTCCCCATTCTGACTTTAATTCTTATTGATAATTTTTGCTATTTTTGAGCTAAACAGAAGTAAAACCATTCAGTATATGTTATTTTGTGTCTTGCTGATTTTACACAATATTTTCTTTGTAGAGTTCATACACATTGTTGGATATTGCTGTAGCTCATTTATCTGCATTGCTGTGTAGGGTTCCCATATGTTTTTATATCACTGTATGTTGAAATCAATTCTTTCCTTGTTTTCAACTCCTGCTATTGAAATCATGCTGTTATGCACATTTTTGGAGTATTATTGTATGCAGATATGCATGTATGCATTTCTTGGTCTCTATAACTAGTGTTAGAATTGATGGATCACTGAGTATATACACTCAACCTTGAACTTGACAATTTCCAGAGCACTGTATCAATATATACTCCCAACACACACACACACACACACACACACACACACCATACACATGCTTTTTGTATTTCACTGACATTTTCAGTATGCTCTTACAGACTTTAAATTGCCAATATCTGCATTTTTATGCACAAGGGCTTTTAAAATATGAAAATAAGGATGGTCAGTTAAAAGGACAGGCAGGTATTGTTACTCCCCCAACCTTCAACTAATAGCTCAAGGGAGTTGGTCTGTAAACGCATTTCACAGCCACCTTGGGGAAGGTAATTCTGAGGTGTATGTTTCACTATTTATCAGACTTTCTCCAGTAAATTGAAAGAGGGGGGGAAATGTGAAGTTTAAGATGTAAAACATTAAGTTTTGACACAAGCTATACTGGAGCATGATTAAAATAAAGACTAAAAATCAACCTCTGGACATGACTACTTACTTCTAACCAGTGGTGCCCCAATATCACTTTGTTCTGTATTTACAGTCATTCTTTTTATTTTCTCCTTTTTTATTTTATTTTTTTTTACATTACAATATATATTGATTTCACCATACATTGGCATGAATTTGCCATGAGTATACATGTGTTCCCCATCCTGAATCCCCCTCCCACCTCCCTCCCTATCCCATCTCTCTGAGTCATCCCAGTGCACCAGCCCTGATCACCCTGTATCATGCATCGGACCTGGACTGGCGATTCATTTCACATATGATAATGTACATGTTTCAATGCCATTCTCCCAAATCATCCCACCCTAGACCTCTCCCACAGAGTCCATAAGACTGTTCTACACATCTGTGTCTCTTGCTGTCTCACAAACAGGCTTATCATCACCACCTTTCTAAATTCCACATACATACATTAATATACTGTATTGGTGTTTTTCTTTCTGGCTTACTTCACTCTGTATAATAGGCTCCAGTTTCACCCACCTCGTTAGAACTGATTCAAATGTATTCTTTTTAATGGCTGAATAATATTCCATTGTGTATATGTACCACAGCTTTCTTATCCATTCATCTGATGATGGACATCTAGGTTGCTTCCACGTCCTGGCTATTGTAAACAGTGCTGCAATGAACATTGGGGTACACATGTCTCTTTCAATTCTGGGATGCCCAGCAGTGGGATTGCTGGGTCATATGGCAGTTCTATTTCCAGTTTTTTAAGAAATCTCCACACTGTTTTCCATAGTGGCTGTACTAGTTTGCATTCCCACCAACAGTGTAAGAGGGTTGGTTCTCTTTTCTCCACACCCTCTCCAGCATTTATTGCTTGTAGACTTTTGGATAGCAGCCATTCTGACTGGTGTGAAATGGTACCTCATTGTGGTTTTGATTTGCAATTCTCTGTTAATGAGTGATATTGAACATCTTTTCATGTGTTTGTTAGCCATCTGTATGTCTTCTTTGGAGAAATGTCTGTTTAGTTCTTTGGCTCATTTTTTGATTGGGTCGTTTATTTTTCTGGAATGGAGCTGCAGGAGTTACTTGTATATTTTTGAGATTCATTGTTTGTCCATTGCTTCGTTTACTATTATTTTCTCCCATTCTGAAGGCTATCTTTTCACATTGCTTATAGTTTCCTTTGTTGTGCAAAAACTTTTCATTTTAATTATGTCTCATTTGTTTATTTCTGCTTTTATTTCCAATATTCTGGGAGGTGGGTTGTAGAGGATCCTGCCTTGATTTATGTCGGAGAGTGTATTGCCTATGTTTTCCTCTGGGAGTTTTATAGTTTCTGGTCTTACATTTGGATCTTTAATCCATTTTGAGTTATTTTTGTGTATGGTGTTAGAAAGTGTTCTAGTTTCATTCTTTTATGAGCGGCTGTCCAGTATTCCCAGCACCACTTATTAAAGAGATTGTCTTTTCTCCATTGTATATTCTTGCCTCCTTTGTCAAAGGTAAGGTGTCCATAGGTGCATGAAATTATTTCTGGGCTTTCTATTTTGTTCCATTGATCTATATTTCTGTCTTTAGGCCAGTACCATACTGTCTTGATGACTGTGGCTTAGTAGTAGAGCCTGAAGTCATGCAGGTTGATTCCTCCAGTTCCATTCTTCTTTCTCAAGATTGCTTTGGTTATTCGAAGTTTTTTTGTATTTCCATACAAATTGTGAAATTATTTGTTCTAGTTCTGGGAAAAATACCATTGGTAGCTTGATAAGGATTGCGCTGAATCTATAGATTGTTGTGGGTAGTATACTCATTTTCACTATATTGATTCTTCCAACCCATGAACATGGTATATTTCTCCATCTATTTGTATCCTCTTTGATTTCTGTGACCAATGTTTTATAGTTTTCTATATATAGGTCTTTTGTTTCTTTGGGTAGATATATTCCTAAGTATTTTATTCTTTTTGTTTTGATGGTGAATGGAATTGTTTCCTTAATTTCTCTTTCTGTTTTCTCATTGTTAGTGTATAGGAATGCAAGAGATTTCTGTGTGTTGATTTTATATCCTGCAACTTTACTATATTCATTGATTAGCTCTAGTAATTTTCTGGTGGAGCCCTTAGGGTTTTCTATGTAGAGTTCATGTCATCTGCAAACAGTGAGAGTTTTACTTCTTCTTTTCCAATCTGGATTCCTTTGATTTCTTTTTCTGCTCTGATTGCTGTGGCCAAAACTATGTTGAATAGTAGTGGTGAGAGTGAGCACCTTTGTCTTGTTCCTGACTTTAGGGGAAATGCTTTCAGTTTTTCACCATTGAGGATAATGTTTGCTGCGAGTTTGTCATATATAGCTTTTATTATGTTGAGGTATGTCCCTTCTATTCCTGCTTTCTGGAGGGTTTTTTGTCATAAATGGATGCTGAATTTTGTCAAAGGCTTTCTCTGCATCTATTGAGATAATCATGTGATTTTTATTTTTCAGTTTGTTAATATGGTGTATTACATTGATTGATTTGTGTATATTGAAGAATCCTTGCATCCCTGGGATAAAACCTACTTGGTCATGATGTATGATCTTTTTAATGTGCTGTTGGATTCAGTTTGCTAGAGTTTTGTTAAGGATTTTTGCATCTATGTTCATCAGTGATATTGGCCTGTAGCTTTCTTTTTTGTGGCATTTTTGTTGGGTTTGGTATTAGGGTGATGGTGGCCTCATAGAATGAGTTTGGAAGTTTACCTTTCTCTGCAATTTTCTGGAAGACTTTGAGTAGGATAAGCGTTAGCTCTTCTCTAAATTTTTGGTAGAATTCAGCTGTGAAGCCGTCTCTTCCTGGGCTTTTGTTTGCTGAAAGATTTCTGATTACAGTTTCAATTTCCGTGCTTATGATGCATCTGTTAAGATTGATGCTCGGGACTGGTGCAGCGAGATTTCCCGGGGGGGAGGGAGGAGGGGGGGGATCTGGAGGGGAAGCATATGTAAATCCATGGTGATATCATGACAATGTATGGCAAAAACAATAATAAAAAAAAAAAAAAGATTTTCTTGGTTCACTTTTGGAAAGTTGTACCTTTCTAAGAATTTGTCCATTTCTTCAAGTTGTCCATTTTATTGGCATATAGTTGCTGATAGTAGTCTCTTATGATCCTTTGTATTTCTGTGTTGTCTGTTGTGATTTCTCTATTTTCATTTCTAATTATGTTGATTTGGTTCTTCTCCCTTTGTTTCTTGATGAGTCTAGCTAATGGTTCATAAATTTTATTTATCTTCTCAAAGAACCAGCTTTTAGCTTTGTTAATTTATGCTATGGTCTCTTTTGTTTCTTTTGCATTTATTTCTGCCCTAATTTTTATGATTTTATTCCCTTCTACTAACCCTGGGTTTCTTAATTTCTTCATTTTCTAGTTGTTTTAGGTGTAGAGTTATTTATTTGACTTTTTTCTTGTTTCTTGAGGTAAGCCTGTATTGCTATGAACTTTCCCCTTAGCACTGCTTTTACAGTGTCCCATAGGTTTTGGGTTATTGTGTTTCTATTTTCATTTTTTTCTATGCATATTTTGATTTCCTTTTTGATTTCTTCTGTGATTTGTTGGTTATTTAGCAGCCTGTTGTTCAGCCTCCATATGTTGGAATTTTTAAATGTTTTTCTCCTGTAACTGACATCTAGTCTTACTGCATTGTGGTCAGAAAAGATGCTTGGAATGATTTCAGTTTTTTTGAATTTACCAAGGCTAAATTTATGGCAAGGGTGTGATCTATATAGAGAAGTTTCCGTGTGTGCTTGAGAAAAAGGTGAAATTCATTGTTTTGGGGTGGAATGTCCTATAGATATCAATTATGTTTAATTGGTCTATTGTATCATTTAAAGTTTGTGTTTCCTTGTTAATTTTCTGTCTAGTGAATCTATCCATAGGTGTGAGTGGGGTATTAAAGTCTCCCACTATTATTGTGTTACTGTTAATTTCCCCTTTCATACTTGTTAGCATTTGCCTTACATACTGGTGCTCCTATGTTGAGTGCATATATATTTGTAATTGTTATATCTTCTTTGTGGATTGATCCTTTGATCATTATGTAGTATCCACCTTTTTCTCTTTTCACAGCCAGTAATCATTTCCCTAAGTGTTCTCCACAGCCTGGAACACACAAAGAGATTCACAGAGTTGAGTAGAGAAGAAAAGGGGGAGAAGGGAGATAGAAGTGACCTGATGGAGAAAAAGGAGAGTCAAAAGAGAGAGAGAGCAATCAAGCCAGTGATCTCGCTCCCAAGTAAAAATGAGTACTGGAGATTGGGTTCTTAAAGGTACAAAGTTGATAACAAATACCAAAAAGCACAGATTAAAAAAAATGATAATAGTAAAAATATATCTAGGACTTTCTCAGGAGCTATTGCGGACAGTGTGGGGTCAGTTCACTTACAGATAGTTCCTTGATCTGGCTTATACTTCTCAAGGTCTATAGGCCCCTTCCTATGTAGTTGGTGCTAACTACAGGGTTTTAATCTATTACACTTGTCATTTCCAAAGTGGTTCTTTCTGTTGATTTTAGCTTCTTCTGTTTGCTGGTCTCTTCAATGGTTAATTTCCACCCTGACACAAGAGGGGCGGTGGTGGTCACTTTTTTTTAGGCTCACTTGTTCAGTCGTATTGTGGGGAGGGAGGAACACTGCAAACAAATATCCCTGGCATGTGTGGGGAGTGCTGGCAGTGTCTCGGCCACACTGGGTTTGCCCCCGCTCACTGTGTGTGTGCTTTTAGGCCCTTGGTTGCTCTGCCAGGAACTGTCTGAGGCAGGCCCTGGGTTGCACGGACTCCCCGGGTCTAAGCTGCTCAGGTTCAGGTTCTCGGGTACTCCACAAAGGCTCAGACTTGGTTGGGGCTGCCTTTTGTGCCCTTCCCAGGTCTGAGCAGCTCAGGTGACCAGGTGCGGGGCAAACGCAGCTGCCCCCAGTTGAAAGCTGCATCTTATCACCTCCCCTGTCTCAGCCACTTGGTTTACTGGGTGTACAACAGGCATGCCTTCTCAGGTGTGCCATGTGTCTTTTCTAGGGAACTGATCCCTGGCTACAACCCAGCAGATGTCGACCATCCAGAATCCCAAGAAGTCTTGGTTAGCAATGAAGTCTGCTTGCAGTTTGGTAGAGGATGCCTCTCTGGGACTACAATTGCCAGTTTCTGGCTCTGGCTGCCTTCATCTGCCTGTCTCCGGTGCAGGATGGGCTGGTCTGCAGCCAGCTCCCTCTGCTCAGTCCTTTGTTCTGTGAGCAGGCGTGGCAGTGTCTTAGATTAGGGCTTTGGTGGAATAGCTATCTCACAGTCTGAGTTGCTGTCTCAAGTTAGGTCCCTCAGATTGCTCTCGGGGCATTCAGGCCTGATCCTTACCCTAAGCAATGCAGCCCACGCCTCCCTGTCTAGCCCCCACTTACTAGTGGGGGATGCAAGCGTCTGGGCTGCTACTCCTCTGGGAGTTGCTGTTAGGCACGTAATCTGTGGGTTTTATTTATTTTTTCCTCCCAGTTATTTTGCCCTCTGAGATTCCAAGGCTCACCACAGACCTGTGGGAGAGAGTGTTTCCTGGTGTTTGGAATCTTCTCTCTCTTTTAAGGCTCCATTCCTGGGACGGATCTCCATCCCTACCTCTTTTGTCTCTCTTTTTATCTTTCATATTTTGTCCTACCTCCTTTCAAAGACAATGGGCTGCCTTTCTGGGTGCCTGATGTCCTCTGCCAGCATTCAGAAGTTGCTTTGTGGAATTTGCTCAGCGTTCACATGTTCTTTTGATGAATTTGTGGGGGGAGAAAGTAATCTCCCTGTATTATTCCTCCACCATCTTAGGCTACAGTCATTCTTAATCCTTGTTTCTCCCAGTCCTGTTGCAAAAACAGCAAACAACCGTGAACTGGTACCTAGTTCTCTTAAATTCTCCACAGGGTTCTTCTTTGGAACCCGAACCATACTAAATAGCCTTTCCTTCATTGGGGCTACCCAGGTGGGTCAGTGGGTAAAGAATCTCTCTGCAATGCAGGAGACACACGTTCTATCCCTGGGTTGGGAAGATCCCCTGGAGAAGGGCATGGCAGCCTACTCCAGTATTTGTGCCTAGAGAATCCCATAGACAGAGCAGCCTGTCAGGCTACAGGCCATAGGATGGCAAAGAGTAAGACATGACAAGTGTCTGAGCACACACACACTCTTTCTTCTTGAGCAGTTCTCCTTGGTTCTTCTCAAGTTCCCTCCTGTACAGGATGGAATCAATAAACATCATTTTGTCAGATTACAGGTGGTTCTAGTGGTCTTTAACTGATAAGATTTCATCAAGATTAAAGGGCAGTCACCTCCGATAGAAACTGTCTAAATACACACACACACACACACATATGTACTTATATATGTATGTATTGACCCTTGGACAGCAGCCATCTTCTCCTTATTGAATGTTTATGTATCTTTTTTTAATTGAGTGTTTCCCTAACCTAACTTGAATTGCTGTCATACTCCTGAACTAGTGATTCTTTCCTTCAAACACAAACCGCTTTAGCTAAAATCCTTGTCTCAGAGTCCACTTCTGGGGACCCTAAAGGCATTATGTATTTAGATCAGCAAAGAAGAGACTGTTACAAGCCCCTAAGGGAAGCAGGGGCTTAAAACAATAGAGTGGTAGAGAGTGGAGAGTACACATGATTGTGTATCCATGCCTAGGACTTCCCTGGTGGCTCAGATGGTAAAGAGTCTGCCTGCAATGCTGGAGACCAGGGTTCGATTCCTGGGTCAGAAAGATCCCCTGGAGAAGGAAATGGCAACCCATTCCAGTGTTCTTGCCTGGAGAATCCCATGGACAGAAGAGCCTGGTGGGCTACAGTCTATGGGGTCACAAGGAGTTAGACATGACTGAGAGACTTCACTTTCACTTTCATGCATGCCTAGAAGAACAATAGTAGCCTATATGAGGGCTTATCATTAATAGCATACCAGGACAAACAACATGGTGTAAGTAATGGATGATGAAAAGAGGTACACCTCACCATGGTTCAGTTTGTATAGGTTAGGGTGCCTGCTAGTTGAGGGATTATTAGGGAAGCCACAGAAAAAATGGGACTTTTTAGGGGGAACTGGAGTAGCAATTAACAACATGCAGATAAATTACAATGTGTAAATGTATACATTTTTATAATAAACTGTGAAATCAAAATATAAATCAATATGTTGTTCCTCTTCATTTGCAATAAGGTGATATTCTATTAGATAAAATTGTTCAATCAAGCAATGTGCTTAAGGTGTGGTTTTCCTTTAGTAAATGTGTAGGTATGTGTTAATATCTTTTTTTTTTTTTTACCTTTTGGGAGCAATAAGTATCTCAATAAAAATAGGACCTCATGTTCAGAATTTTTCTACATATTTCATAGAATATAAGCTAAAATGACAATGATAAATTGATCCTGAAGTTTGTACATAATTTATTGTTTGTTAATAGTCATGAAACTTGTTGAACAACCTAGAGATAAGCATGTGGTAGCATTTATTATTTTCCAAATCATTCACTGATGTTCTCATAGAGGATTATATATTCCTATCTCCTGATATGTGGGTTTCTGTGCTTCCCTCAGCCATTGACATTAGCCTTGGTTGTGAATTGTTCTTCAAAAGATGATGAACCAGTGGTACAAGGAAAGTTAGTTTCAAAAAGAAGCTGTAGATGTCACTGAAGTGTTTCACACACTCTCATACTATTTCCCTCTGGTATAAGAATGGCATGTCCCATTACCTGTGTTTCTTCAATCTGGAACCAGGCTGAAGAGGCATGTAGTTGTACCTGTAGCATGTCACTCACCAGGTAGATGGAGTGAAAGAGAGAGCAATTCATATTGCACATTTCAATCAGAGAATTTTGAAACATTTGATTTCTCTTAAAATCTTCAAATATATATGTGTGTATAAATATATATATATATATGATTAACTAATTAAAATTAGCTTTATTAATTAATTATAAATTTTCCTATTCCATTCAAAAGTAATTAGCTTTACTAGCAATTATTACTTTTGCTGTTCTAAAGGATTCATAGAAAGCTGTAAAGGAAGATTCTGGTTCTCTTGAGTGAGCATTAAAGAAAGCTTCTCTGGAATCAATCTTTTCATTGTCACTTTGGTGCTTGGCAGTACACAATGGGCAGATTCCAAGTGGATGAGGAGTGTATCTTTCTTTTTCAAAGGAGAAATGCCTATTGTTGAAGGGTCAAGAGTAGGTGTAAGAGTGGAAAATATCCAGCAGATGGTCACAAAGAGAGTAGTGTTGTCCTTCTATCAGGCCAAAAGAATTGAGAACTGAGTATATAGGAAAGTTGAATGTCTAGAAATGTGTGTGTGTGTGTGTGTATTTATGCCTGGAAATTGTTTGGAGGGCTTTCCCACAGGGCCAGAGATCTGGACCCAATTTAACATGCCTGTATGCTTAGAAATGGGACTTTCCAGGTGGTTCAGGGGTAAAGAATCCACCTGCCAGTGCAGGAGACACAAGTTTGATCCCTAGGTTGGGAAGATTTCCTAAAGCAGGAAATGACAACCCATTCCATGAACAAAGGAGCCTGGCAGGCTGTGGTCCATAGGGTCACAAAGAATTTGACATGACTGATAAACTGGGCATGAGCTTGCTTAGGTATATATATAAAAGAAAGTACAAGTTAAATAGTATTAACTCACTAGATATGTCAGAATGTTTTCCATGATGTTGATATTGTTCAATAGAATAGCAATTCATAAAGTTATCTTTTCCTCCTACATACCTTGGTTTTATCAGTCTTTTAGGGATTCCAAAGTCATTGTTTATAAAATCTCATTATTGTTTTAATGTGTGTTACATTTTCTCCAATACTCAAAGAATGACTCTTTCTGAAGGTATGTTTTTTATTTAGACTCTTTTGGTTAGTTGCTTGTTCTGACCCAAGTAGCTTATTGTCTTATGTATATAATTTAAAAATCAAGAGCCTGTGGGATTTTCTGTAATGTCTAGGTTTTTGCATCTTCACTTATTTAATTCAGATTACAGAATTAAACTATTTCTAAAACTTTTATCTCAACATTAGATATTATTCAATTGTGATAATCTTTAATTTTATCTTAACAATGATATCAGTAGCTATAACCCACCATCCAATATAAAAATTAAAACAATCATCATTAAATTGTAGCTATCAATGTGTTTCTCTCCAATCTTTTCAATCTGCCTTCCTTCACTGAAGAAATAATTGCTTTTTAGTTTTCCTTAATCTTTTGTTTATCATGCTCTTGCTTTATATACATGTATGTGTCAACATGCACATACACACTATACAGTTTCATAAAATATATAGGATTACTGAAATATGTATCATTTATTATTAATCATTTTAAATTCAATATAAGGAAATCATATTTATGAAATGTATTTTCCACTTAATATTATATTTTAAAGATTAATCATATTTTAAAATATTTTTATGTTTTACTTATTTTCAAAATGTTATTGTTTCAGAATATTTAGACACATCTGCATTCCTTGAAGATTTTATTGTTTCCAGATTTTTGCCACTACAGAGTTGCTAAAAATACATTTAGACAAACACAAACTGAAAGAGGTTCTCACCAAGATTATGGTATCTACTTGAAGTAAAACTTCCAGTTGATAGCATCTGTGCCTCTAAACATTAACATAAAAATAATGTATTTTTTGTGTATTAAAATTCAACTGAAAACCAAACTCTAAAAAAGGACCATGTCAATTAGGAAACTGTTTTTCAAATTTAGGCATATTTTAAAACAATTACATTCATAGGATAATAATATTGATTCAATATAGGCTTAACATAAAATCTTAAAAATTTCTTATTTAACAATCAAAATAATAGAAGTGTAACATAATTCAAGTTTCCAGTGTAATCTCTAGGCAGTTTATTAAATTGAGTATAGTCAGAGTTACTAAGAATAAGGGGATGTAGTTTGGATTATGGATAATACCTGCATCTCAGTGAAGTGTTTTCTGGTGCGGTAAGTCCCCAAGAGGATGTAATATATTAGGCAGTGAAGGATTCTGGGAAGATGGTGGAATGAGAAGCGGCAGGAATCTCTCTTCACCGAGATAGCGATCTCACTGACTGTCTCATGTAACCATTTTGGAACTCTGGGGTCTATGAAGATTTTCACCTTTGAAGGGTGGCTTGGACAATAAGTTGTGCTTAATTTTGATCAGTTTCAGAGCTCAATTACAGTATCAGCAACCCATTTTCCATTTCCCAGGCCTGTTACAGGCAGCCTTGCAAACATTTCAAGAGCAGCTTGCACAACTAGACCAAAAGAACTTTTCATCCAAATAGCAGAGATCTGAAATGGCCTTCAGGGATTTAAAGGGCCAGTGTCCCCATGCTCTTAATACTAGATAAAACAACCAGATGGATGAGAACTAGACAAATAGATACTTGATAATACAATAAACCAATTAGATATAACAGAAATACATGGAACACTCTTCCCCAAATCAACAGAATACACATTTTTCTCAAGTGCACAAGAGACATTTTCTAGGATAGATATGTTAAGCCAAAAGTTAAGTCTCAGTAAATTTAAAAATATATGATATAGACTATTTTCTTCTGATGACAATGCAACAAGGCTAGATATAAATAACAGAATAAAATGCAAAAATTTTAAAAATTTATATAAACAACACACTCTATAACAATCAATAGAAAAAGAAGGCATCACAAAGGGAATTAGAAAATACCTAGAGATGAATGAAAACAAAAGCACACTACAGACTTACCTTAAGGATATTGAGGGTTCAGATTCAAATCACCCACAGTAAAGTAAATACTGCAATGAGGTGAGTCATATAATATTTTTGCTAAGTGCATATAAAAATTATATTCACACTATACTGTAGTCTACTAAGTGTACAATATCATAATATCTTAAAAAGTTAATTGAAAATACTTTATTGCTAAAAAGTGCTAATCATCATATGAGCCCTCAGCAAATCATATTCTTTTGTAACAATAACATCAAAGATCTCTGATTACAGGTCACCATAACAAATATAATACTAATGAAAGAGTTTGAAATATTGGATCTTAATGTAGAAAGCATGAAGAGCTCACACACACACACACACACACACCTATTAGAACTACTAAATTCAGCAAAGTAACACAAAGTCAACAAAAAATGGCATCAGTTGCATTTCATTTCTATATAATAACAATGAATAACATAATAAGAAAACTAAGAAAACAATTATAATTGTAATAGCATCAAATAGAATAAAACGCTTTGTCAATGAGGTGGATAATAAACATCTACAGAGACATATGGCTTGAACAGTGAAAAGTGCAAAATACTGCTGAAAGAAATTTAAAAAGATATAAATAAATGGAAATATAGCCTATTTTCCTGCATTGGACGATTAAATATTAAGATGTTGATACTACCCAAAGCAATCCATAGATTCAATGCAATTCATATCAAAATCCTAATGGTACTTTTTATGGAAATAGAAAAACCAATCCTAAAATATATATAGAATCTCAATGAAACCAGGCTAGCTAAAACAGGCTTGAAAAAGAACAAAGCTGGTAGCCTGACATTTTTTTCATTTCAAAATGGACTACAAAACTTTTGGACTCCAAACAAACAGTATGATATTGACATAAAGTTGGAAATATAGGTCAGTGGATTACAATGAGCAACCCAGAAATGAACCCTAATATATATGTTCAAATAATTTTGACAAGGATGCTAGACCATTTAATGAAAAGAGGATAGTCTTGCTGCAAATTGTGCTAGGAAAGTTGGATATTCACATGCAAAAAGAATAAACCTGTATCTTTACCTAACACCATATACAAAGCATTCAAAATGAATCAAAGAACTAAAAATAAAAATAAAAGCTAAATCTTTGAAACTTCACAGCATTGGATTTAGCAATGATTTCTTGAATATGCTGTCAAAGGTATTAGCAAAAAATAGACTTCACAAAATTATTTTAAATAATTGTGCACCTAATTATACTATCAACAGAATAAAAATGGAACACAGAGGATGGCAGAAAATATTTGCAGATCATATATCACATAGTGATTAGTATTCAAAATATACAGAGAACGACTACAATTTAACAACAAAAGTAGAAAAAACCCAATTCAAGAATGGTACTTTAATTAGACAATTCTCCAAAGAATATATACAAATGACAAGCATGTGGAAATATACTCAACAATCATTAATCATTAGGGAAATTGAAATAAAAATTCCAATGATACACTACCTCATACTTTGTAGGATGGCTACTATTTTTAAAAAGCAGATTAAAGTGTTTCTGAGGATGTGAACAAATAGAACTCCTCTGCACTGTTGGTGGGAATGTGAAATTGTAGAGTCACTGTGAAAAACAGCATGGTGACTCCTTAATAATTAAAAACAGAATCACCTAGTGGCTAGAGACACTGGCATCAGCGTTTGGGAGACTGTAGTTGAGGTCAGATGGTGTTGGAGGCCAGAACAACGAGGAAAGAATTGTGAAAAAATATGAGGTATTAAATTGTAATCAAAATACATCTTATATTTTATAAAGAGAAATGCACTTCTTTTTTTGTCCAGTGTGATGTTTTAGGCTGATGATTTTTCAATTGATAAATTACCTACACATTCATCACATTCTATATGTTGCAATCATAGCATCTTCTGTATGAATGACAGTGCCATCATATCCCAACTGTCAGAAGAGCATATGACTGTAAATGTCCTCAGCTATTTGCAGGAGCAAGCTGTAAATTCATTCCACTTTAATGGCAACTCATTGATCGCTTCTTCAGGATCATTGAAGGAAAATGTGCAAATACTAAATTTAAATGAAAAAGTGGGTGCTTGGTTTGAATTTGCTTAATATTAGACTTGTCAATTACGTTTTGAAGCACTTTAACTAGAATAAGACATAATACTCTTTACAAGTTTTCAAAGAAAATATATTAATATTTTGAGATTGTTGTATGGTTTGGTGTGTTACTGAGAGTAGTAACAGATCAAGCTGTATATTTATAAACTACTTGGACTTGATTATTTATTATTTTAATGGAGATTTTATTGCACATTTATGATAATTTCCCCTTTCAAACTCATAATTTCATTAAATCAGTTGAGTCTCACATTCTGTTTTTTTTCCCTGAAATGAGAATGTTAGCAGTTTGTCCCATTTTCATAATGAACTACAATTATCATATATTAGAAAAAGATTTTTACTTTCTGATGTCAGATTATTTAAAAAATGATTCCCAACTGAACACAAGGGTATAATTTAATTTCTGCTGATATCATAAATTATATGAGTTCAATATAAGTAGTTTATGAAAGATAGGAGAACAATTAAATTATATCCTAAACATTTACTCTAACAGAATAAAAGTTTAAAAAAAGTATCTTCTACTGAAATTCAAATAATATATTTTCTTCACAAAGAGCAGCGAGGCAGAATATTTTCCCTAAAGAAAAATTATTTTATAAGTAGGGTTTAGATAGTATAAAAGATATTTATAAGATGATGAATTAATTTTCACATAATTAATATATGGTCACAGTGTCTATTTTAATTATTTTAGATATGCTGTGCTTTTGTTAATATTTTATTATTTAAGTCTTTGTAAAAGTCACAAAACATATAGTGTTCTTTTTCATGTTGTTAATTACAAATTCAAGACACTATAACACTTATTATACTGAATAACCCTGACAGTATTTTATTTTATGAGTTGTAGGTAGATTGTTTAAGATCAAGAAACAAATTCAATCACATTAGTTAATGTTCTAAATGAGGGAAGTACCTGACTTCTTTGAAGATTATGGTAACTTATTCTTTTACAATTAGCAACGAGCACTTTCCATAAAGATTTCATGAAACTCTAGGTATACCAACAGGAATATTTTCTTTGTATGCTTCAATTCCACCATTGCAATGAACCAGGAACCTCATTGTTTTGATACATTTTTATAAATATCCTTTAATTTTACCTGCTCTTCTTCATTTCCATTATCAGTCAGTTTAACCCACACTAACTCTTTTCTTGTCAAATCCATGTATTTTTCCGTTGATTGTTGCAGTTTGTCTTCCTAGCACATATATATTGAAATCTTATATATTGGTCTGTTTAAAATTCATCAGTGAGTCCTCACTCCTCACATATAAATCTAAAACTTGTATAGAGTATATAATACTATTAAATATATGTTTGTAACTCCTCTCCCATTACTCCATGAAGGGAGAAAAAGGTAAGCGAACCATAGGATTATCAATATTATGAGTCTTGATAAGGAACTAATGGATGCTGAGTACCTTAGACTCTTCATTTCAGGCCTGAATAAATCTTGGGTATTGCAGGAGTGGAATAGTGAGATAAAACCAGCAGGCATTAGATGTTCTTTTTATTTCATTAGGCCCTGAAGGCATAATTGTCAGATTGCTAAACACTTCCACAATTTATCACTAATCCTGCCTCTAAATTCTACATGATTAATGTAAAAGTTTTTGGAATGAAGTGTGAAGCAAACATCTTTCTTTCTAATTTATTTTAATTTCTAAGTATTACAGTTTCAATTGCCCAATAATGTTTATTTCCTTATCTCTTGATGGTATTGTACAGAAGTGGTGATGGGCACCCGAGCAATACAGTTAAGATAATTTGTATAGCAGACAGAAAGTCTTCCACCTATGAAAACTTTGACTCTGTACCATCCCTTGCTACTTCACTCATGTTACAATGAAAGCAGTGCACATTCTCCTAAAAATAGAACATCTCCCTGTCTGTAACTGAACTTCTACCTGTTAGCACTATAATTCTGGTTATTCCTTCTTTTCTATGATATTCAGTATATGTATTTCATTTTTATTCTACTCATTGGCTAGAGTAGAACTTAAATATACATGAAGTTCTCCATATGTAGAGGAGACTTTTCCATGAAGACTTTGCTTTATGCCACTCTAGTTGTGGAAATTTCTCTTATTTCTGCTTTAGAACCAAGTTAGATTTTTCATCACTCATTCTCTTCTTTTTCCACTTCCATTCATCCCTAAATCCATTAAATCTAGATAGCATACTGTGAAACTCTTGTTTGTTGAATCTAAAAGTTTTTCTACCGACTATCTTGACTTTTCTAATTTGACAATAGTTTTTGACAATACATAATTGTTAAAATAGTCTTTAGTGTTTGTGTGTGCCTGTATATAAATATACATAAATACATGTATATGTGGAAGTTCTATAATCAAGTACTATTGGCCTTAAACAGAAGTAGGAGATATAAAGAAGAGGTGGCAAGAATACAAAGAAAAACTATACAAAAAAGATCTTAATGACCCAGATAAACACGATGGTGTGATCACTCGTCTAGAGCCAGACATCCCGGAATATAAAGTTTGGTGGGCCTTAGGAAGCATCACTGCAAACAAAGCTAGTGGAAGTGATGGAATTCCAGCTAAAAGATGATGCTTTTAAAGTGCTGCACTCAAAATGTCAGCAAATTTGGAAAGCTAAGCAGGAAAGGAACATGTCAGTTTTCATTCCAATCCCACCAAAGAAGGGTGATGCCAAAGGATGTTCAATGTACTGCACAATTGAATTAATTTCTCATGCTACCAAGGTAACGCACAAAATTCTTCAGGCTAGGCTTCAACAGTGTATGAACCGACATCTTCCAGATACACAAGCTAAATTTAGAAAAGGCAGAGTAACCAGAGATCAAATTATCAACATCCATCCATTGGATGAGAGAAAAAGTAAGAATATTCCAGTAAAAACATCTACTTCGTTGACTATGCTAAAGCGTATGTGTGGGTTACAACAAACTGTGGAAAATTCTTCAAGAGACAGGAATACCAGACCACCTTACCCTCCATCTGAGAAACCTATCTGCATGTCAAGAAGCAACAGATCTGTACATGGGACAATGGACTAGCTCTAAATTTGGAAAGAAACATGCCAAGGCTGTATATTGTCACCCTGCTTATTTAATTTATATGCAAGGTACATCATGCAAACTGCTGGGCTGGATGAAGCACAGACTGGAATCAAAAATGCCCGGAGAAATATCAATAACCTCAGATATGCACATGACACCATTCTAATGGCAGAAAGTGAAGAGGAACTAAAGAGCCTCTAGATGAAGGTGAAGGAAGAAAGTGAAAAAGCTGGCTCAAAACTCAACATTCAGAAAACTAAGATCATGGCAGCCAGAAGTAATCTGCCAAGAAAAAAGACTCTCACTAGAACTCAATTAGATTGCATCCTGATCTCGGGATTCAGCCTCCAGAATGATGTGCAATACATTTCAGTTGTTTATAAGCTACTCAGTCTATGCTGTTTTGTTTCAGAAGGCTCAGTGGACTGAAACAGTCATCTTCTCCTTACAAAAATGGTTCTGTGCCAGTTCTCTCCATTTTAGTAACTGTCACTGTCATATCTTCAGTGAAGCCCCTAAAGTTGACAATTTAGATCACATTCAGTCACCTAAATCCGAATATAATAATAATTCTTAATCTTGAGAATTATTGGATTTGTTCATTCTTCTTTATCAAATCTCTACTATTGCCCCACCCCAGGTCACCATACACCCTCATTAATATTGTGTGCTGTGCTGTGCTTAGTTGCTCAGTCATGTCTGACTCTTGACGACCCCTTGGACTGTAGCCCACCATGTACCTGTCCACGGGATTCTCCAGGCAAGAATACTGGAGTGGGTTGCCATGCCCTCCTTCAGGGCATCTTCCCTACCCAGGTCTACCACATTGCAGGTGGAGTCTTTACTATCTGAGTCCCCAGGATGTCCCATTAAGATTATCAGTTCAGTTCAGTCACTCATTCATGTCTGACTTTTTGCAACCCCATGAATCACAGCATGCCAATCCTCCCTGTCCATCACCAACTCCAGAGACTCTACCTAAACCCATGGCCATGGAGTCGGTGATGCCATCCAGCCATCTCATCCTCTGTCATCCCCTTCTCCTGCCCCCAATCCTTCCCAGCATTAGAGTCTTTTCCAATGAGTCAGCTCTTTGCATCAGGTGGGAAAAGTATCGGAGTTTCAGTTTTAACATCAGTTCTTCCAATGAATATTAAGGCCTGATCTCCTTTAGGTTTGACGGGTTGGATCTCTTTGCAATCCAAGGGATTTGCAAGAGTCTTCTCCAACACCACAGTTCAAAAGCCTCAATTCTTCACCGCTCAGCTTTCTTTATAGTCCAACACTCACATCCATACAGGACCACTGGAAAAACCACAGCCTTGACTAGATGGACCTTTTTTGGCAAAGTAATGTCTCTGCTTTTTAATATGCTGTCTAGGTTGGTCATAACTTCCCTTCCAAGGAGTAAGTGTCTTTTAATTTCATGGCTGCAATCACCATCTGACAAAGACTGAATAAATATTAGTTCAATTAATTAAGATTGTAAAGACTAAGTACTCAGTATCAAGGAAATTTGAACACTTAAAAACCTGAATATAACTATTATATTACATATTAAGTATCTTAAACTTTTTATGTCTTCCACAGATTGTAGTTTATCATTTAAATGGTGGCTAGTAATTTGGTGCACCGAAAAATATGTTGTGTTCCTTCCACTGGTCTAAGTATCAGTTTGACTGTCTTTTATCTTGTAAGGTTATGATAAACATCTTGTAATGTACAAAATAAAATGTAACTCCTTGTATTTTTTTAAGCAGATGTGTGTTAGAAATGCTCTCTTAATATGTCCTAGCAGTTCCTGAAATGGGATATATAAACACTGAGAACCATTTTGAATTTGAAAAAAAAAAAAATTCACTAAAATATTGAACTTCAATCAGGCGAGTTAAGAATAGAGTGGTCAGCTATCTAAGATTGTTGAAGAAGAAAGCAGGAAGAAAGTAATTTAGGAATGTGATTCACTCTTGGATAAAAAAGTCATGCCAGAAAAAGCAGAGATATGCTTTTGAACAGTTGGAGGGGAGTGGTGCTTGCTGCATTTTTAAATTTTGTTTTTCAATGAAAATTGTGTATATTTCAGGTGTAAAACATGATAATTTTATATACATATGATGTGCAGTCATTTGGTTGTATCTGACTCTTTGTGACCCCATAGCCCACTAGCTATTCTGTCCATGGGATTTCCCAGGCAAGAATACTGGAGTAGATTGCCATTTCCTCCTCCAGAGGATCTTCCTAACCAAGGGATCGACTCCATATCTCTTGTGTCTCCCAATACTGATAGTGTGATAACTACTACTGTCAAGCTAATGAATGTAGCATCCCCTCACCACCGTTACCATTTTTGTGTGTGCTTCTGTGTGATAAGAATATCCAAGATATACTGTCTTAGCAAATGTTCAGTATTCAGTACAATATTAATAACAGTAGTCACCATACTGTACAGTAGATCTCTAGACTTATTTATCATAAATAACTGCACTTGTACCCTTTGATCATTTCCCCAATCTCCTGCTCTGAGTAACCACAAGTCCACTTTCTGATTGTGTATTTACCTTTTCTAATTCCACATATAAGGGAGATCATGTAGGATTTTTTTTTTTTTCCTTTCTGTTGTTATTTCGTCTCTAGGTCATGTTTAACTCTTTTCAACTACATGGATTGTAGCCTATCAGGCTCCTCTATCCATGGAATTTCCCGGCAAGAATACTGGAGTGGGTTGTCATTTTCTTTCTATATCTGGTTTATTTTACTTTGCATAATTTCCTCCAGGTCTATTTATGTTGTCACAAGTGGCAGGATCACCTTCTTTTTTAAGATTAAATAACATTATATAGATATATATTTAATTTAATGTAACATTATATCTGCTGTTGTTCCTATATATAAAATATTTTTTTAATCCATTCATCCTTTGACAGACATTTACCCTTAGGTATTTTAATGTTGTAATGAACATAGGAACATAGATATCTCTTCAAAGTAGTGATTTCATGTTATATGGATATACCCAGAAGGATTACTGGATCATATGGTAGTTCTACTTGTAATTTTTTAAGTAATCTCCGTATGGATTTACATAGTCACTCAACCAATTTACAGTCCCACCAACAGCATACAGAACATCTCTTTTCTTTACATCCTTTCTAACACTTATCTCTTATCTTTTCTGAGATGAAACTAAAAATCAAAACTAAGACTTTCAGTCTGAGATCTCAATCTGTCAACCAACCATACTGATTTTAGGGGCAAAACTCTAGTATATAACAGATATACATATTAGTTTTGCCAGCAAGACCAACTTAAATGTTTTACTTAAGCAGCATGGGCTTCCCTAGTGATTTAGATGGTAAAGAATCTGCCTGCTAATGCAGGAGATGTGGGTTTGATCCCTGGGTCAGGAGGATTCCCTGGAGAAGTAAATGGCAACCAACTCCAATATTCTTGCCAACAGACAGAAGAGCCTGGTGGGCTATAGTTAATGGGGTTGCAAACAATACGACACGACTGAGAGTCTAACACTCTCACTTTCAGCATTGGCTATGTACTTTAAGATGAAAAGAAGTCAAAATCCAACTAATCAGTCTTTCTTATTGTGAAGTAGTTGAGTTTTGACATGCAAATGTATGTGTGTCTCTATGGTGTATGAATTGAAGACCTCTCTAATCACTTCTGAAGAGTTTTAAGTTGCACTGGATTTCAATAAAGATTCTAGGATATTTATGACCCGCACAGTTTATTTGCACAGATGGGTTGCTCAAAAATTTAAAGTTCATCCATCATGTATTGCTTATGCCAAAGCATGAACCTCAGATGTGAATACAGTTGTCTAAGGTAAACATATGTTGAACAGAAAGACTTGTCAAAATTTGACCTCTTGACTTCTGAATCTAAACTAAAACAGAGAAGCCTGTTTAGTGGGAAACAGAAACACTACTTAAAAGTATAAAACAATAAAACATATTTCAAGGAGCAACAAAGGCCAACCCACAGTTTACTACATAAATGGTGTGTACTTCATAAATTTGCTAACCTGGGCTAATACGATTTCATATCTTGGCTCATTTTGCTGTGGTCAGAGGGATCACTTGTGACATAAATATTTTTTGACATTTTAGGGAACTATTCCCTCATATTACTCATTTTTAGAAAGCAGAGTTCAATTGTGGGTCATCACAGAAACTATTTTTCATAAAATCCTAGACTTTATCAGTTTTATCTGGAAACACTTCATGAGTTCCAATGTAATATTGTAGAAGAGAAACAGCTTTTCAAAAACCACAATTTCTCATGTGAACAGAATCCTTTATCTCTGCTCAGTCTATAGGGAAGTGCTACAATGATGAATGACTTTCAATCCCCCTACTTTTCTCTCCTTAGCATTACAAATTTTCATTTGGTAGGCCACTCTCCTGTCTGAGGAGTTGCATTCTCAGATTGAAAAGTCTCATTATGGGGACGTTTGAATCTTCCTGTCAGTTGTGTATCAGAGCAAATTTATTCTGTTTATAATTTATGTCATTTTCTAGCTTGTACAGTGTGTTATTGTAACTAATATTCTGACTTAAGTAATGTTCATACTATTGCCATTGAAAAGTTGCCTCACATTAAGTGATGGATCTCTCATTGCAAATACAGAAAAATTGCCTTTTGTGAAGTCTTCAAGAACTAATATCAAAGAATCCAAACTCCCAAATTTTTCACTCCCTGAGCTTTAATTTAAAATTGGAGTGGCTCTGTTTCAGCCAATGGTATTACAGAATCCCAGACAAATAAGATTTATTTTGCCAAGTTAAAGCATAGATTTAACAAATTTTGTCCCTCCTTTAATTTTATATCAAAATTAAATAATGAGGGGAAATACATGTGTCTTTTTCTCACTTAAACAAAAGCTAAAGATAATGATTTTTGCAAGACATAGACAAAAAGGTATCATGCTGGTAACTATAAAAAATATATTTTTTATATGTTGGGTTCATCAAAATCAGCCTCTCCCTCTGAAATCAATAAAGTAAATTTGTTGAGTCAGTGGGGAGCCTGACAACCAGAAGTACCACACTCGCAACAGAATGCATATCTCAGGAACTGGCCCTGTGCACTTCCCTTTTGGAAAACAGCTTGCCTGGAAATGAAAAGGTTGACAACTCTTAAGGATACAATTTGCCTGAGCCTGAGAAACAAGGTTAAATTTCCCACTTGATACTTGGACCCTGCAAGAAGGAAGGAGGCCATGAACAGCTCAAGTGATCCACCTAAGGTAGGATTAGTGAATCTGTAGCAGAAATTCCCTGCAGTTGTGGGTTTAGCCCCCAGTAAACAGGAAAGCTGAGAAAGCATATGCAAATACAGAGATGAATTGATCATATACCAGCAAAATTAGGAACACTGTCCCTGAAACTCGAGATTGTGTGGCCTTCACGGTCTGCTCCTGGTCTGAGCAGAATTTCCTTCATCCTATAATCTTTTCCCTCATCAACTTTCAGTTTAAATAATTTGAAAACAATGGCATGAAGGATATTTAGAAAGAAAACACGTTATTTTGGAGAAGGATGTCATGAATTCAGGTAGGTGTGCAACAAAGCATAGAAGAAAAGGAAGATGGTAATTGTGAGATGAGTCGTCTTCTATATTTGTGATAAAATTGAAGTCAGAAAACATATAATAACAGTGATGCTAAAAACGTAAGTTACATTTTGGGTGCTTTACTGATACATACCTATGTCTCAGAGGCCACTGTTCCAGAACACAACTGACAGTGGCCTCTACAACAAACCAATGCCAGCTCAGCAGTGCCCTATAATGCCATTGGACCCCTTGTCTAATCACTGTGACAACAGCACAAGGTGTGGGGAGGATGTTAACCTTCACAGGTGGCCAGTGTCTCTGGAATAGGATTTATCAGACCAAGAGTTGGATGTATTTTTGTGCAGAGAGATTAATATGGTTGTAACCACAGCCTGCCCTGAAGTGTTAGGCCTATGTCTGTTATCCTATCCAGTATAGGGAAACAGATTTTTTAAAAGTTGACTTTAATAGCTTGAAAATAAGCATTTATGAATAAAAGGTTCAGTTTAGGGAAGGGTGTGCAATTAGTCACTGTGTTTCAGAGGCATTTATAATAAATACTAATAATAAAAATATGAATTTTAAAATTTATTAATAAATGTATTCACAAAATAATTACATAATAAGTTTTTTCTTTCCTTCCAAAAAATGTTCATTTATTATTACACACATATGGGAACTTCTCTGGTGGCTCACATGGTAATGAATCCACCTGCAGTGCAGGAGACCCACATTCAATCCTTGGGTTGGGATGATGCCCTAGAGAAGGGCATGCAACCCACTCTAGTATTTATGCCTGGAGAATCCCAGGAACAGAGGAGCCTGGTGGGCTACAGTCTATGGGGTTGCACAGAGTTGGACACAACTGATCAATTAAGCACACACATATATAAGTTGAACAATTACTAAGCTCATTCTCTAGAATGGGTTTACATCTTGGCTTTTCCATTAACCCTGGGGAAGCACGGGCTGTATTTTCTTGATTTTCTTATCTATAGGGGCAGATCATAATAATTCCTTATTCTCTGGTGTGTTGGGAGGATTCATTGCATTAGTGCATGTAAGCCAGTAAGCTATCCAATAAAAGTTAGCAATTATTATAATTAACACACACACACATACATGATACAATCTCCTGTCCCTAATCATGTAACAGTCTAAGAGAAAAATTAGACTTGGTCACAGAGATACTAATTTAAAGCCATTACAAATTCTGCACCAGAGATACAGAGAGCCCATTAGAGTTAGGGCTAAAGAGACCCAAAATGATAAATGATGAAGCACATTTCCTTTATGACTTGGTTGCAATTTAAAGTTGCAGTTTCACTTTTCTGCATTCAATGTCTTTATGAACTTTTCCATCACTTCAAAGAACTTGAAGTTTTGGGGCAATTCCAGAGACACTTTGAAATTCCTCCCATGCACTCTGCTTTTATTGCTAGTGTCTGTCAGTAGGTGATTAATGATTGTTCATTAAGTATAGTTATTCTGGCCAGACTTTTCATGCATAAACAGGAAAGGAGGAAATAGGAATATTACTATTTAAAATACTCACTGATCTCTTTTTATAAATTAAAGCATATATTTTATATGTGACACAAATTATTTAGTGTTAAGTTTCTACATATACTATGTAAAAAGTATATTATAAATGTTTAAAAAAGCAACAAATAATTCTTAGAATAAATGATATACTTTGTTACTAATTTATAGTGGGCTCCATTTTTTCTAGAAGTACTCAGATGCTTCTCTCTTGAATCTTCAGGCGTCCCAAGAATACATTTTATTTTTGTGCTTTTAAAATAGTTTATCATTCAAGTTTGATTTTTTTTTAAATATTTCAGAAGTAATGTACTAATTGTGAGGCTTGCTCTGTGGCTCAGCTATAAAAAATCTTCCTGCAATGCAGGAGACTGAGGAGATGCAGTTTCAATCTCTGGGTCAGGAAGATCCCCTAGTGGGGAACGGCAATCCACTCCAGTATTCTGGCCTGGAGAATCTCATGGACAGAGGAGTCTAATGGGCTACAGTCCACGGGGTTGCAAAGAATTGGCCACAACCAAAGCCAAAGCCAAAGCCTGAGCACGCATGCACGTATATGTTGTTGTTAT
Source organism: Antilocapra americana (assembly GCA_007570785.1). Classification (NCBI taxonomy): domain Eukaryota; kingdom Metazoa; phylum Chordata; class Mammalia; order Artiodactyla; family Antilocapridae; genus Antilocapra; species Antilocapra americana. The sequence goes on along the minus strand of ML660211.1, from coordinate 455,590 downwards.
TCACTCACTCAGTCATGCCTGACTCTTTGTGACCCCATGGACTGCAGCACGCCAGGCTTCCCTGTCCTTCACCATCTCCTGGAACATTCTCAAGCTCCTGTCCATTGAGTCAGTGATGCCATCCAGCCATCTCGTCCTCTGTTCCTTTCTCCTGTCTTCTATCTTTCCCGGCATCAGAGACCAGTGAGTCTGCTGTTTGTATCAGGTGACCAAAATATTGGAGCTTCAGCTTCAGCATCAGTCCTTCCAATGAATATTCAGGGTTGATTGTAGGACACTGCATATCCTTTCTCTTTGAATCTCTTTATTATTCACTATTTATATTATTTCAGGAAATATGATCTTAGTACTGGTTAAATGTTAAGCTCCTCTAAGTTGCCTGTTTAAGGACAAATAGTTCAAGTTAGTTTGTGCCCCATTACCTCTTAAATCTCTCAGCTTATGCCATTTCCTTAACTTTTTCAGTGGACTGAATCAGTAGACTTCAGCCTTTGGTTTGCTGTGTATTAAAATTATGTAGGATTCTTGTTAAAATCCCAAATACTGGAACCTGTCTTCCAAGTTCTTTCAGGACACACTACTGCTGACTTTTGATGCAGGTGATTTGCATGATACAGACCTTACTTTAAGAAAACTGTAAAAAGCTAAGAATAGTTATGTGTATTGGATTTATTATTAAGCTAGCAATTTAAATATCATTATTTTAAAATTTACATTAAGAACTAAAACTGTAGTGCACAAAATAGTAGCTTTCTCAAAGATGCCCACATTTGATTCTCTTGTAACTATGTTAGTTAACATACAAAGGGTGAGTTAAGGCTGCTAACCACCTGGCTTTAAAATAAGAGGATTAGTCCTAATTACCCAGGTAGATCCCTTGTATCACGAGGGCCCTTAAAAGTAGCAGAGGGAGAAGGCATAGAAGCGGTAGAAGGAATCACCACAGGAGAAGGGTAGTCGGAAGGAAGCGACTACATGATAGGCTTGGAAGATGAAGGAAGGGAGCCGGGGTCAAAGAAGGCAAGGAAAGAGATCCTCCCCTAGAACCTCTGGCAGAGACACAGCTCTATCGGCATCTTGATTTTGGTCCCACGAGACATATGTCGGACTTATACAGATGTAGAAGTTAAGAAGTTTGTGCTATTTTAGGTCCCTAAATTTGTGGTAATGTGTCCCAGTAGTGATAAAAAGGTCTTCTCTGGTGGCTTAGTGGTAAAGAATCAGCATGCCAGTGCAGGAGACCCAGCAAGAGCTGGAGGTTCGATCCCTGGGTCGCGAAGATCTCCTGGAGGAGGAAATGGCAGCCCACTCCAGTATTCTTGCCTGGAGAATCCCATGGACAGAGGAGCCTGGCAGGCTACAGTCCATGGGGTCACAGAGAATTGGACATGACTTAGTGACTAAATACACATAGTGACAGACAATTAATGCAAAGACCTGGCAAAACTTTTTGAAAAATCACTACGGAGCCACGAAAATCAACTCTCCTTTCCAATACTTTACTTTTCCAGCTCTGCTACTAGAGTGACTCGTTTTTAATCAGTTTTCTCTTTAGTGTCACTGGTGTTCATTTTCAAAGTTGCAAATATTATTCTTATGCTTCTATTTTCTGATTTTCCTAATTGAGGCAATATCAACCTCTGGCTAAAAAACGGTAAGGATTAAAAGATCTAGACTTGCCTCCAGCTCCCATTATCTCTTTTGAGAAACAAAAACTTTGTAATTCATTCTTTGTTTGTGAATGGGCTTCCCAGGAGGTGCTAGTGGTAAAGAACTAGCCTGCCAATGCAGGGGATGTAAAAGATACAGATTGATCCCTGGGTGGGGAAGATTCCCTGGAGGAGGGCGTGACAACCCACCCCAGTATTCTTGCCTGGAGGATCCCATGGACAGAGGAGCCAGGCAGGCTACAGTCCGTAGGGTCACAGAGAGTCAGACACGCCTGAAGTGACTTAGCACACAAGCATGCACACATGTATAACAAAAAATAGCACAGAGTGTCAGAGAGTAAATGGAAATAGCATTTTGTAAGGTACTTATATTTCAAGCTAGTGGGTCAAAATTAACTCTAAAGTAGACTAAATTAGGAATGAAAATACTAACACCTCATAGGGAAAAATGATGCAAAAGGGGTAGCTAAATTTCCTACAGAAGGAATAGAGTAATAAAGAATATTTATTTAAAACAGTGAAGGCAGGAGAGGAGTTGCACAGAAAGAAAACAAAAAGTAATGAGGCCAGTAGAAAGAAAATAGTAAAAAGATGTTTAACTGAACTCCAAACCTATGCATAGTTATTCCAGTAACTATGAATGGATAAGTGAAGTTTTCAGATATTCCAAATATAGACAAATTCATTATACAATATAATATCACACCGAACACTTCTCAAAAGCTTTAAACTTTGGTAATCTGTCAAAATCCAGTGGTGGGTAGAAGCTGCTAACAATTTTAACTTTTTCTTTAAAGCTTGAATTGTATCATTGGCTACATGTGCAGCCAAATCCCTTAAAGTGACAGGTTCAGTTCATTCATTTTTAAAGAAAATATATACCAAATTCCCAAGCCAGAAACACCACAGTTTGTTTGACTATCATGTATTCTTCCATGCAAAACTGATATTCCATAATGAAGTAGCTGGTCTTTATGCTTCAATGAAATGTACAATTGTGTCTTCTTAGTACAGTCATCTTCTATGTGCATCAGAAGAGCTTTATACCTATTCATACTTCATCAAATATTTTATTAAAAAGAGGCATATTCAGAGGTTGAGATTCAGTAAGTCTACCAATTTTATGCTTAATCAAGGATGGATTTGAATATATTTGGCTTTTTCTTCTGCACATTTGTGAGAGTGGAAAACACAGTAATTACTTCCCAGTTTAGTGTTCCTTTCTTGATTCAGGATGTACCAACAGTTTTACTACCATAGCTTTTGAATCACTAGTGGAAATATCACCATGGTGAAAAAGGTCACTTTGTTTTTTTATTAATTATATTATTAATAGCGTGATTTTGATTTCACCAACTGAGTCTTAAAGGTATCCTGTGTCTTGACTATATTTTGAGAATTACTGGATTAAATACTAGTATTATACTAATCATAGAAATGTCCAATGTTCATAATTATGCTGTAGTTATATCATACATTATCCTTGAATGTAGAGAGTACACAATGAATTACTTAGGATATGCTATCTCCAGCACAATCTCAGCAATTTTATAATATTTACATATATATATAAATATGTACATACAAACATATAAAATATGTATGTGTGTCAAAAATCCAGAAAAAAAATTTAGACCACTAGATTAATAAAACAATTACTCAGGTTTTTCTGTGTGTGTGTGTTTGTGTGCACATAAAAACAGTTTGCTATCTGGCAGCTCTAAACCAACAGTGAAATGCAACTCAGAGGTAGATTATTATAGAATAATTTATACAGTGAAAACCCAAGGCTGTTTATTCTTATAATGATAGGTTATAGAATAGAATTATCATAATGATAGGGAATTGGTTAAAAATGTTATCCAGTGCCAATTTAGAGAAGAGCTTAAATTTTATTTATGATTTTTAGACACATTTATAAGAAGCAACCCTAGTTTGATTTATTTCGCAGAATAAGGTAAATTAACTTTTGCTTATGTGGTATAACTGGTTTTGCCTGCTCAGGGAATTTTCATGTCTGGTCTTCACTTTGTTTTTAATTATAACATGTAATATAAATGAACTATATATGTGTATGTGTATAATATGTAAAGTGTATGTGCACTTATATACATATTTCTACAGTGAAAGAACTGGGCAAAATACAAGTCTGGTTAAAGGGTATATAGGAGTTCCTTGAACCATTCTTATGCTTAAGACTTGAGATTATATCACAGTTAAAAATGAACATCGGGGTGATGCTATAGCAAAGTGCCAGATTGTCATATCAGATACACCAGAAAGAGAAATGAAACCAATTCTAAGCATTTTAATAATATTACATATATGAGTAATTATGTAGCAGAGGAAAAACACAAAGCAGTCCAAGATTTCCATGCTACCTCCCAGGTCCATTCTTACTTTATGTAAATGGTTTCTGACCCAGATTTAACATCTTAAATCACTGAGTGATACAAGTGGTCCTTGTTTACATAAAAGGAATCTATCTCAGTCATAATGCTTCCCTGATGGCTCAGATGGTTAAGAACATACCTGAAATGCAGGAGACCTGAGCTCGATACCTGGGTTGGGAAGATCCCCTGGAGAAGGGAATATCACCTCAAGCCAGTATTCTTGCTTGGAGAATTCCATGGACAGAGGAGCCTGGTGGGCTACAGTCCATGGGGTTGCAAAGAGCTGGACACGACTGAGCAACTAACACTTTCACTTTCTATACATCTCAGTCATAAGACCCCTCCAATTTTTACTCCAACAATTACATCACTTATATGAAAACTTTAAGGAGCCATGCCCCCTAAATCCATAAATACTGGGTTAGTTTAACATAATATAACTTAGACCAGATAAAGACTTTCCACTAGTAAATAACTTTATATATTTTCCAGGAGAGGTATCATAAACACCTCTAAGGGGATTTGACTAGATCATCTTTGTTACTTTGTCTGGCTGTCCTTGATAAAGAGTGAGAATGGATTGCAGGACGACTCCTAATAATCATTTTGTTCCCAAGTGAAAGGCAAATGTGTGTATGTGGGCTCAATTGTGTCCAACTCTTTGTTGTCCCATGGACTACAGCCCATCAGGCTTCTCTGTTCATGGGATTTCCCAGGCAAGAAGACTGGAGTGGGAAGGCAAATGGGGGAGTGCTAACTATTTTTAACAATAAGTAATTCTATATTAATGAAACTGAAATGATTAAAGATACTCATGGAAAATTTCTTAATTGATTTTATGATGTGGTACTTTATATGACACCAGTATTTAACAAAAGCTTCACATACACACAAAAGCTAAATATATGTGTATATCAATGCATATGTTTAAGTGAATATGTGTGTTTATTCAGCATTTTGACTTATGTAAGTATTGATTATTTTTACTTTTCTTTGGGAAACATAAAGGAAATTATCAGCCTGTATACAGCGTTTTCCTACAGAGTATTGATAAATAGATCTTGCTTCTTAAAAAAAAATGTAATTCTGAATGATTTTAACTACATATTAGGTTAAGTATAAACACAATTTTGCTTTAAATGTTGCTGTTCATAAGGATTGTATTGTCCCTGATAATTTTGAATAGTTTATTAGAATAAGTTTAGGAACTTATACCAAAAAAATGAAACTCCTACATTTTTAGGTCATAAGAAAAATAAGTTCATAAGAAATAAATCCACTTCTCTGAGTCAAAAATTCTTTTAAGAAGCTGATCCTTGTATCAAATACTGCAGTGGAGTTAGGAGGAGAAATAAGACTGACTGTTGAATTCTGCAACATATGGCTGACCTAGACAAAACAGCATTAACCATCAATGGGAGAGAAAACACAGATTTCTGTGAGCAGCAGAAAGAATCTATCCCTTGTTATTGGAAGGGAGACAGAATATGGATGCAGGACCTTTATGTAAATATTTTATGATAAAATGATACTGCGAATGCCTACTGACAAACAATGAAAACCTTTTGTTTTGTTTTTCAATGAAATAGAAACCAATTTTTTGTTGTTCATTGTAGTTTTATTCATAAAAGCAAAAAACAAACAAACAAACTGGACATAGTCCAGGAAACTAGAGAAATAAATTGTGAAACAATGGAATACTACTCAGCAGCAAAAAGAAAACGATTACTGATAAATGCAACCATGTAGGTGAACTAAGATTTTTGACTGAGGATTATAACTGGGAATCTTGAGGTTTTAAGAGAAGGTTTGACTAAACTAAGCAGAAGAGAAAAATACTCAGCAAAGTGAAGGAGAGTCAGGTAGGACTCTGGCCAACAGTAGGTTTGTGTATAGAGAACAATGGAGATGAGTCAGCCTGTTGGGAAGTCTCAGTTGCTGAAGGACAGCGACCTTGCCTAACTCATCTCTATACATTCTGGATCCATCATGGAACCAGGCATATAGCAAACATTTTTTTTGGAATGAATTAAGTATATTTATCACATTGATAGGGCTTCCCTGGTGGCTCAGACAGTAAAGAAATCACCTGCAATGCAGGAGCCCTGGGTTCAATCCCTGGGTTGCGAAGATCCTCTGGAGGAGGGCATGTCAACCCACTGTAGTATTCTTGCCTGGAGAGTCCCCATGAACAGAGGAGCCTGGCAGGTTACAGTCCATGGGGTCGCAAAGATTTGGACATGAGTGAGTGACTACACACAGCATAGTACATATCATTTTGACAACTGCTAATAAAAAATGTATTCTAATTAAAAGAGATGGAATACACAAGCAAACTAAAAATAGAATAAAATCTCCTCAATATTATAAAGAGTATTTATTCAAAGAAAAGAGCAAAACAATCTTCTAAAATGCTAGAAGCTGTATTTTTTAAGTGTGACTCCCAGGTAAGAAAACCACCCCATCAAGAGGTAGTCTTTTCTTCTCTTGAATATGAAGGAGCTTTTGATTGGTCAGCAAATAGAATACTTTGGAAATGATGGATTCTAACTTTGATGGCTAGGTCATAAAAGGTAATAAAATTTCTGCCTTGCTCTCTGGAATATTTGCTCTTCAAGCCTTCAGGTGTCAAGAAAGCAAACTAAATGCTCTGAGCATACGATGCCTTAGAGGAAGCCCAAACTGGCCTTTGCAGAAAAGACAAGGAGAGGCCATTGGAAAAGAAAGCTATACCTGGTCCGCCACCATCCAAGTGGTTCCCCCATCACCCACCACTACTCCAGCTTCTGCCAGCCAATATCTGACTACCACCATATTGGAGACCGAAAGCAAGAAACACCTAGCCAAGGACTTTTTGAATTCCCACCCAAAAGAGATTATGTAAAGTAAATTATTTTTCAAGGTTTAAACCACTGATTTGGGGGGTGATTTGTTACAGAGCGATAAATAAACAGAACAAAAGTATGTAGTCAGAAATGAAAGTATTTTCTTATTTTTTAATACATCTCAAGTATTTTCAGTTTGTATTTTATCACAGAGTAGAGTTGATTAACAATGTTTAGTTTGAGGTGTACAGCAAAGTAATTCAGTTAGACATTTACAAGTATCTATTCTTTTTGGAATTATGCTCCCATTTAGGTTACTATAGAATGTTGAGCAGAGTTGCCTGTGCTGTACAGTAGCTCATTGTTGGTTTTCTATTTTAAATATAAGAGTAGGTTCTTGTTAACCTCAAACTCCCAAATTACCCTTCCTCCCTACCCTTTCCACCTGGTAACCATAAATTCATTCTCTAAGTCTGTGAGTAGTTGTGTTCTATAAATTAGTTAAATTTGAATATTTTTTTTTGGATACAAGTCATATAATATATTATTTGTCTTATTGTCTGACTTACGTAGTATGATAATCTCCAGGTCCACCCATGTTGCTGCAAATGATAATATTTTAAAACTTAGTGGATACTGTTCTCTCATTTAAAAATCAAGAAAAATGTGTGTGTTTGTGTGTTTATAGAGAGAGGGAAGATATGAGCTTAAATTTACTGCTTTCAAAATTTGTTGCATTATGACCTAGAAGATAATAAAAAAGAAAATAAAAATATCAATAAACAAGTACTGTGACCTGATAAAAAAATTAAGTAAATGCCTATAAATCAGTTTTCTTTCTTAGTAAATGAGAAATAAAATAAGACCTGAATCAATGGAAAAATTATGTTTTTCTGAACTTGAAGCTCTGAAATTCTGAATATTTCATTCTTAACGACTAATATGTCAAAGATAAGGTAATTTTTCAATGTAAACCAGTAAAGTGATGATAAATTTCATTTGGGCAAATAAACAGAGCAAAATACAAAATTTATCTGCATTACTGGAACAGGCAAATTTAGTTCAGATGACCACTATATCTACTACTGTGGGTAAGAATCCCTTAAAATAAATGGAGTAGGTCTTATAGTCAAGAAAAGAGTCTGAAATGGAGTATTTGGGTGCAATCTCAAAACTGACAGAATGGTCTTTGTGGTTTCCAAGGCGAACCATTCAATATCACAGCAATTCAAGTCTATGACACAACCACTAGTGCCAAAGAAGATGAAATTGAATGGTTCGATGAAGACCTACAAGACCTTCTGGAGCTACCACCAAAAAAAAAAAAAAAAAAAAAGAGAGAGAGAGAGATGTTCTTTTCATCATATGGGACTGGAATGCAAAAGTAGGAAGTCAAGAGATGCCTGAAGTAACAGGCAAGTTTGGTCCTGGAGTACAAAACAAAGCAGGGCAAAGACAACAGAGTTTTGCCAAGAGAATGCACTGGTTATAGCAAATACCATCTTCCAACAACATGAGACAACTCCACACATGCACATCACCAGATGGTCAATACCAAAATCAGACTGATTATATTCTTTGCAGCCAAAGATAGAGAAGCTCTATACAGTCAGGAAAAACAAGACCAGGAGCTTGCTGTGGCTCAGATCATGAACCCCTTGTTGTAAAATGCCGAATTAAATTGAAAAAAGTAGGGAAAGCCACTAGACCATTCAGATATGACCTAAATCAAATCTCTTGGTATTATACAGTGGAAATGAGAAACAGATTCAAGGGATTAGATCTGACATATAGGGTGCCTGAGAACTATGGACAGAGGTTCATAACACTGTACAGGAGGCCATGATCAAAACCATCACCAAGAAAAAGAAATGAAAACAGACTAAAAGGTTGTCAGAGTGAGGCTTACAAACAGATGAGAAAAGAAGTGAAAGACAAAGAAGAAAAGAAAGATGCACCTATCTGAATGCAGAATTCTAAAAAATAACAAAGACACATAAAGGAAACCTTTCTAAGTGGTAAATGTAAAGAAATAGAGAAAAATAACAGAGTGGAAAAAACTAGAGATCTCTTCAAGAAAATTAGAGATACCAAAGGGAATATTTCATGAAAGATGGGCATAATAAAGGAGAGAAATGGTATGGACCTAACAGAAGCACAGGATGTAAAAAAGAGGCAGCAAGAATACACAGAACAATACAATAAAGATCTTAATGACTCAGATAATCACAAAGGTGTGATCAAGTGAGACATCCTGGAGTGTGAAGTTAAGTGGACCTTCAAGGTCAAGTCAAGAGGCATCACTACAAAGAAAGCTAGTGGAAGTGATGTAATTCCAGTTGAGTTATTTCAAATCCTAATAATGATGTTGTGAAAGTGCTGCACTCAGTATGCCAGCAAATGAGGAAAACTCAGCAGTGGCCACAGGCCTGGAAAAGGTCAGTTTTCTTTCCAATCCCAAAGAAAGGCATTGCTAAAGAATGCTCAAACTACTGTAAAATTGCAGTCATCTCACATGCAAGCAAACAAATGCTCACAATTCTCCAAGCTGGGATTCAACATCCAGCGGCACACCATGCAGGGTAAATGCCTAAAAGGGCAGGTAGGATGGCGAAGAGGCACATGCTGGAAATGTGGCCTCCAGTTGTCCGCAGCTCAGACTTCTCCACTGAGAAGCTTCAAGATGGTCAAGCTGGATTTAGAAAAGGCAGAGGAACCAGAGATTAAATTAGTAGCATCTATTGGATCATTGACAAAGCAAGAGAATTGCAGGAAAACATATACTTCTGCTTCATTGACTACATTAAAGCCTTTGACTGTGTGGATCACAACAAACTGTGGCAAATTCTTAAAGAGATGGGAATACCAGACTACCTTACCTGCCTCCTAAAAAATCTGTATTCACGCCAAGAATTAGCAATTAGGACTAGACATGGAACAATGGACTGGTTCAAAATTGGGAAAGGAGTATGCGGAGTCTGAATATTGTCACCCTGCTTATTTAACTTATATGCAGAGTACATCATGCAAAATGCCAGTCTGGATGAAGCACAAACTGGAATCAAGATTGCCAGAAGAAGTATCAGTAACCTCAGATACGGACAGGACACCACCCTTATGGCAGACATCAAAGAGGAATTAAAGAGCCTCTTGATGAAAGTGAAAGAGAAGAGTGAAAAAGCTGGCTTAAAACTCAACATTCAAAAAATGAATTTCATGGCATCTGGTCCCATCATAGCAAATAGATGGGGAAACGATGGAAGTAGTGAGAGATTTTAAAATTTTTTGACTGGGCTTCAAAATCACTGCAGATGGTGACTACAGCCATGAAAGTAAAAGATACTTGTTACTTTGAAGAAAAGCTATGACCAACCTAGACAGCACATGAAAAAGCAGAGACATAACTTTGCCAAAAAGGTCCATCTAGTCTGAGCTATGTTTTTTCCAGTAGTCATATATAGATGTGAGAGTTGGATTATAAAGAAAACTGAGGGCCAAAGAACTGATACTTTTGAACTGTGGTGTTGGAGAAGACTCTTGAGAGTCCCTTGGACTGCAAGGAGATCCAACAAGTCCATCCTAAAGGAAATCAGTCCTGAATATTCATTGAAAGAACTGATGATGAAGATCCAATGCTTTGGCCACATGATGTGAAGAACTGACTCATTAGAAAAGTCCCTGATGCTGGGAAGGATCGGGGGCAGGATGAGAAGGGGAAGACAGAGGATGAGAAGGTTGGATGGCATCACTGACTCAATGGACATGTGTTGAATAAGCTCTGGGACTTGGTGATGGACAGGGAAGACTGACATGCTGTAGTCCATGGGGTCACGAAGAGTTGGATGCGACTGAGCGAATGAACTGAACTGAACAGGAGGCCAGACTACCCCAAAGAAAGAGAAATGCAAAAAGGCAAAAAGCTTGTCTGAGGAGACCTTACAAATAGCTGAGAAAAGAAGAGAAGCTAAAGGCAAAGGAGAAAAGGAAAGTTATACCCACTTGAAAGCAGAGTTCCAAGAATAGGAGAGATAAGAAAACCTTCCTCAGTGATCAATGCAAAAAAATAGAAGAAAACAATAGAATGAGACAGACTAGAGATCTCTTCAAGAAAATCAGAGATACCAAGGGAACATTTCATGCAAAGATGGGCACAATAAATAACAGAAATGGTAAGGACTTGACAGAAGCAGATGATATTAAGAAGAGGTGGCAAGAATACACAGAAGAACTATACAAAAAAGATCTTCCTTATCTAGATAACCATGATGTTGTGATAACTCACCCTTTCTACTGTGGAACTATTATTCTTTGGTTAAATTATATGAATGCAACATGATAAACAGGTTTTCATATTGATAGGAATGTTGTTTCTGTTTGAACTAACCCTAACCTGACCTGCCTCTTGAGAAAACTGTATGCAGGTCAGGAAGCAACAGTTAGAACTGGACATGGAACAACAGACTGGTTCCAAATAGGAAAAGAAGTATGCCAAGGCTGTATTTTGTCACCCTGCTTATTTAACTTATATACAGAGTACATCATGAGAAATACTGGGCTGGAGGAAACACAAGCTGGAATCAAGATTGCCAGGAGATATATCAATAACCTCAGATATGCAGATGACACCACCCTTATGACAGAAAGTGAAGAAGAACTAAAGAGCCTCTTGATGAAAGTGAAAGAGGAGAGTGAAAAAGTTGGCTTAAAGCTCAACATTCAGAAGACTAAGATCATTGCATCCAGTCCCATTACTTCATGGCAAATAAATGGGGAAACAGTGGCTGACTTTATTTTTCTGGACTCCAAAATCACTGCAGATGGTGATTGCAGCCTTGAAATTAAAAGACGCCTACTCCTTGGAAGGAAAGTTATGACAAAACTAGATAGCCTATTGAAAAGCAGAGACATTACTTTGCCAACGAAGGTCCATCTAGTCAAGGCTATGGTTTTTCCAGTGGTCATGTATGGATGTGGGAGTTGGACTATAAAGAAAGCTGAGTGCTGAAGAATTGATGGTTTTGAACTGTGGTGTTGGAGAAGACTCTTGAGAGTCCCTTGGACTGCAAGGAGATCCAACCAGTCCATCCTAGAGGAGATCAGTCCTGGGTGTTCACTGGAAGGACTGATGTTGAAGCTGAAACTCCAATGCTTTGGCCATCTGATGAGAAGTGCTGACTCATTGGAAAAGACCCTGATGCTGGGAAAGATTGAGGGCAGGAGGAGAAGGGGACGACAGAGGGTGAGATGGTTGGATGGTATCACTGACTCAATGGACATGGGTTTGGGTGGAATCTGAAAGTTGGTGATGGACAGGGAGGCCTGTCATGCTGTTGTTCATGGGATCACAAATAGTCGGACACAACTGAGAAAATGAACTGAACTGAGGTGAAAATTGAACCATAGATGTGTTATTTCTTTAGTCTATAATGGAATATGTTGAAAAAAGAACAATCAGAAATTCTTGTCACACAACAATTTCCATCCCTCCCAAATGCTACCTTCTATTTCTTCAACCTCATAAATGTTTTGGAAGGAATTTATGACTCTAACTGCTGTGAAGTTGCATTTATGATGATGCTCCTGAGACCACTTTATTTGATGCCTCGTAAATGTCAGTAAAATGTTTATTTTTAAAACATGGGTTTTAAAAGTTAATGCTGCATTTTTATTCGATTTAATCTTTCATTTTATGGTGAAGAATTTGCATTGCCAATAACTTGGCATCATGGTGTATTAATGAGAAGCATGAAATGAATTATATAGACCTTTCAGAAATTGTCAGTGGAGTTGTATTTTGATCTACAAGTATTGGCATGTAAAGTATTCATGAAATCGGTATTCTATTTTGTGATCCATAAAAGCAGATAAATCAATATATGTGTACACTGTAGGAAAAAATTCATTTTTTATTAGATACTTCCTTTTATTCCCAAATTTGAGATTCCCATTGATGGGATAATAGTAATGTAAAATTCTACCCATAAGTTAATCCTTAACCCTAGTGTAATAGAGCAGGAACCCCCAACTTTCAGGGTACAGTGCTTGATGATCTGAGGTGGAACTGAGGCAATAATAGAAATAAAGTGCACAATAAATATAATGTGGTTGAATTATCCTAAAACACACCACCCAACCATTCATGGAAAAGTTGTCTTGCATAAAACCAGTCCTGGTGCCAAAAAGGATGTAATAATAGAATATTCTGCACACACTTTGTGCAATGGATTTGGCAATGCACAGGTAACAATGACTAAGCCTTTAATGTTTACCTTCACAGTCATTTACATTAGTTTATAAAACACACACACACACACACACACACACACACACACACATATATATATATATACATTATATCCAATAAATAGCATTGTAGGCAATCTGGTGTTTCTACTTAAATATGTGTATACATATACAAATATATAAAGACTCTTAATGTGTGCAATATTTCATCATATAAAATGTATAAAGAATTATGTGTGCAAAATATATTATGTATCACATAGGATCAAAAGTTACAGTCTCATAGATATTGATTCTCTGATGCTCAGATATTTCAGATTATTATTTAATGAGCTTGTTTTGGTTTCCAAATGATATATTAACTTATTAAATCATTTAATTAATAATTGGTGAACTTATGGATAAAATTACATGAAACTAACTCCATTGGCACAACAAATTATTTTATCCCAAGCATGACTTCATTAGATTTATTTTATTCAATATAGAAATTAGTGTCAGCTAGTTTGATATCATTGTCTGTTGTTGATGTTCAGTCACATAGCCATGTCTAACTCATTGTGACTCCATGGACTGCAGCATGCCAGGTTTCCCTTTCCTTCATTAGGAGCTCTGGATTCAGCATCAATCTTTCCAATGAATATTCAGGGTTGATAATCTTTAGGATTGACTGGTGATCTCCTTGAAGTCCAAGGGACTCTCAAGAGTCTTCTCCAACACCTTCAAAGCATCAATTCTTTGGTGATCAGCTGTCTTTATAGTCCAACTCTCACATCCATACATGAGTACTGGAAAAACCACAGCTTGGACAATATGGACCTTTGTCTGCAAAGTGATGTCTCTATTTTTTAATTTGCTGACTAAGATGTTATAGCTTTTCTTCCAAGGAGCAAGTTTCTTTTAATTTCATGGCTGCAGTTACTGTCCACAGTGATTTTGGAGCCCAAGAAAATAAAGTCTGTCACTATTTCCATCGTTTCCCCATCTATTTGCCATGAAGTGGTGGCACTCAACACCATGATTTTTTGTTTTTGAATGTTGAGTTTTAAGCCAGCTTTTTCACTTTCCTGTTTCACCTTCATCAAGAGGCTCTGTAGTTCCTATTCATTTTCTGTCGTTAGGATGGTGTCATTTGCATATCTGAGGTTATTGATATTCCCCTGGCAATCTTGATTCCAGCTTGTAACTCTTCTAGTGCAACATTTTTCATGATGTACTCTGAATAGAAGTTAAATAAGCAGAGTGAGAATATACAGCCTTCATGTGCTCCTTTCCCAATTTTGAAACAATCTGTTGCTCCATGCCCAGTTCTAACTTCTGCTTTTTGAGCGGCATACAAGTTTTTCAGGAGGCAGGTAACGTGGTCTGATATTCCCATCTCTGTAAGAATTTCTTGCAGTTTTTTGTGATCCACACAGTCAAAGAATTGAGCCTAGTCAAGGAAACTGAAGTAGATATTTATCTAGAATTCCCTTGCTTTTTCAATGATCCAATGGATGTTGGCAATTTTACCTCTGGTTCCTCTCATTGTTTATATTCAATAAATATAAATAAATTATAAGTATCCATCATTGTAGCAACTATGATGGATATCAAACACTATGGCATTCTTTGAATATAGGGTATCTGACCAAAGTCAATCTGAGAAAAATTAAACATTTCCAAAAGCAATACATGATGTTAAATTCAGTTTTGAAACAGTACCTTATTTATGAATTTTCTAATATCCTTATAGAATAGGATAAACTCTAAGTTTAGTTCAGTTTCTCAGTCTTGTCCGACTCTGCAACCCCATGAACTGTAGCACACCAGGCTTCCCTGTCCACCACTAACTCCTGGAGCTTGCTCAAACTCATGTCCACTGAGTTGGTGATGCCATCCACCATCTCATCCTCTATCATCCCCTTCTCCTCCTGCCTTAAATCTTTCTGAGCATCAGGATCTTTTCTAATGATTCAGTTGTTCACATCAGCTGGCCAAAGCATTGGAGTTTCAGCTTCAGCATCAGTCTTTCCAATGAATATTCAGAACTGATTTCCTTTAGGATGGACTGGTTTGATCTCCTTGCAGTCCAAGGGACTCTCAGGAGTCTTCTCCAACACCACAGTTCATAAGCATCAATTCTTCAGCACTCAGCTTTCTTTATAGTCCAACTCTTACATCTATACACAACTACTGAAAAAAACATAGCTTTGACTAGACAGACCTTTGTTGGCCAAGTAATGTCTCTGCTTTTTAATATGCTGTCTAGGTTGGTCGTGGCTTTTCTTTTCTTAAATGTATTTGTTTTTTAATTGAAGGATAATTGCTTTACAGAATTCTATTGTTTTCTCTCAAACTTCAACATGAATCAGCCATAGGTATACATATATCCCCTCCCTTTTGAACCTCCCTCACATCTCCCTCCCAATCCCACCATTCTAGGTTGATACATAGCCCCTGTTTAAGTTTCCTGAGCCACACAGCAAATTGCCGTTGGCTATCTATTTTACATATGGTAATATAAGTTTCCATGTTACCCTTGCCATACATCTCACCCTCTCCTCCCCTCTCCCAATGCCCATAAGTCTCTTCTCTGTGTCTGTTTCTCCACTGCTGCCCTGCAAATATTTTTTATATCTCGTATATATGCATTAGTATATAGTATTTGTCTTTCTCTTTCTGACTTACTTTACTCTGTATAATAGGCTCTCGTGTCATCCACCTCATCAGAACTGACTCAGATGTATTCCTTTTTATGGCTGAGTAATATTCCATTGTGTGTATGTACCACACTTTATTCATTCATCTGTCGATGGACATCTAGTTTGCTTCCGTGTTCTAACTATTATAAATAGTGCTGCAATGAACAATGGGATACATGTGTCTTTTTCAGTTTTGATTTCCTTAGCATATATGCCTAGGAGTGGGATTGCTGGGTAATATAGTGCTTTTATTCCTAGTTTCTTAAGGAATCTCCATACCATCTTCCATAATGGCTGTATCAATTTGCATTCCCACCAACAGTGCAAGAGCGTTCATTTTCTCCACACCCTCCCCAGCATTTATTGTTTGTAGACATTTTGATAATGGCTATTCTGACAGGTGTGAGGTGATACCTCATTGTAGTTTTGATTTGCATTTCTCTAATAATGAGCTTTGTTGAGTATCTTTGCATGTGCTTGTTAGCCATCTGTATGTATTCTTTGGAAAAATGTCTGTTTAGGTGTTTTTCCCATTTTTTGATTCGGTTGTTTATTTTTCTGGTATTGAGTTGTATGAGCTTCATGTATATTCTGGAAATTAATCCTTTATCAGTTGTTTCAGTTGTTATTATTTTCTCCCATTCTGAGGGTTGTCTTTTCACCTTGCTTATAGTTTCCTTTGCTGTAAAAAACTTTTAAGTTTAATTGGGTACCATTTGTTTACTTTCGGTTTTATTTCCATTACTCTAGGAGGTGGGTCATAGAGGAACTTGCTTTGATTTATGTCACTAAGTGTTCTGCCTATGTTTTCCTCTAAGAGTTTTATAGTTTCTACTCTTATATTTAGGTCATTAATCCATTTTGAGTTTATCATTGTGTTTGGTGTTAGGAAGTATTCTAATTTCATTCTTTTACATGTAGCTGTCCAGTTTTCCCAGCACCACTTATTGGAGAGGCTGTATTTTCCCATTGTATGTTCTTGCCTCCTTTGTCAAAAATAAGCTATCAATATGTACATGGGTTTATTTCTGGGCTTTGTATCTTATGCCAGTACCATACTGTCTTGAAGGCTATAGCTTTTTAGTATAATCTAAAGTCAAGAAGGTTGATTCCCCCAGCTCCATTCTTCTTTCTTAAGACTGCTTTGGCTATTCGGGGGTCTTTGTGCTTCCATATGAATTTTGAAATTTTTCGTTCTAGTTCTGTGAAAAATGCCATTGGTAATTTGATAGGGATCACACTGAATCTGTAGATTGCATTTGGTAATATAGTCATTTTCACAATATTGATTCTCCCTATCCAGGAACATGGAGTATCTCTCCATCTGTTTATGTCATCTGGATTTTTTCATCAGTGCCTTGTAATTTTCTATATACAGTTCTTTTGTCTCCTTAGGTATGTTTATTCCTATATATTTTGTTCTTTTTGTTGCAAAGGCAAATGGGATTGATTCCTTAATTTCTGTTTCTGATTTTTCATTGTTAGTATATAGGAATGCAAGTGACTTCTGAGTATTGATTTTATATCTTGTGACATTGTTAAATTCACTGATTACCTCTAGTAATTTTCTGATTGTTTCTTTAGGATTTTCTTTGTGTAGTGTCATGTCATCTGCAAACAGTGAGAGCTTTTCTTCTTTTCCAATTTGGATTCCTTTATTATTGGACTCCTATTATCATTGTGGTACTGTCAATTTCTCATTTTATGTCTGTTAGTGTTTGTCTTATGTATTGAAGTGCTCCTATGTTGGGTGCATAGATACTTACAATTGTTACTTCTTCCTCATGGATTGATCCCTTGATCATTATGTAGTGTCCTTTCTTTTCACTTGTAATCTTCTTTATGTTAAGTCTATTTTTTCTGATATGAGGATTGGTACTCCAGCTTTCTTTGCTTTCCATTTGCATGAAATATGTTTGTCCATCCTCTCACTTTCAGTCTATATGGGTCTGAAGTGGGTTTCTTTAGGTCTTTATGTCTGAAGTGGGTTTCTTGTAGACCGTATATATATGGGTCTTGTTTTTGTATCCATTCAGCCAGACTGTGTCTTTTGGTTGGAGCATTTAATCCATTTATATTTAAAGTAATTATTTATATATATGTGTTTTTATTGCCATTTTCTTAATTGTTTGATGTTTGACTTTGTAGATATTTCTCTTCCCTTGTATTTCTTGGCTATATAAATCCCTGTAACATTTGTTGTAAAGCTTGTTTGGTGGTACTGACTTCTCTTTACTTTTGCTTGTCTGAAAATCTTTTGATTTCTCTATAAATTTTGAATGAGATCCTTGCTGGGCAGAGTATTCTTGGTTGTGGATTTTTGCCTTTCAGTACTTTAAATGTATCCTGCCATTCCCTTCTGGCCTGCAGAGTTTCTGCTGAAAGATCAGCTGTTAAATGTATGGAGTTTCCCTTGTATGTTGCTTGTTGCTTTTCCCTTGCTGCTATTAATATTCTTTCTTTGTGTTTAGTCTTTTCTTTTTTCTTTTTATTAGCATGTGTCTTGGCATACTTCTCCTTGGGTTTATCCTGTAGGGGACTCTTTGCACCTCTTGGGCTTGATTGACTATTTCCTTTTCCATGTTGGGGAAAACTTCAACTATAATCTCTTCATAAATTTTTTCATACCCTTTCTTTCCCTCTTTTTCTGGAACCCCTATAATTCGAATGTTTTTGCATTTGATATTGTCCCAGAGGTCTCTGAGACTTTCCTCTGTTCTTTTCATTCTTTTTCATTTATTCTGTTTTTCAAAGATCATTTCCACCATTTTATCTTCCAGCTTGCTGATTCATTCTTCTGCTTCAGATGTTCTGCTATTGATTCCTTCTAGAGTATTTTTAATTTTAGTAATTGTGTTGTTTGTCTCTGTATGTTTATTCTTTAATTCTTCTATGTCTTTGTCAATTGATTATCTTACTATCACTATTCTTAATTCTTTTTCAGGTAGTTTGCTATTTCCTCTTCATTTATATGAACTTCTGTGTTTCTAGTTTGTTCCTTCATTTGTGCAGTATTTCTCTGCCTTTTCATTATGTTTTAAAAAAACTTGCCGTGTTTGGAGTCTCCTTTTCCCAGGCTTCAAGGTTGAATTCTTTCTTCCTTTTGGCTTCTACCCTCCTAAAGTTGGTGCAGTGGTTTATGTAAGCTTCATATAGGGTGAGACTTGTGCTGAGATTTTTTGTTTATTTGTTTTTCCTCTGATGGACAAGGCTGAGTGTGGTAGCAATCCTGCCTGCTGATTATTGGGTTTGTAGTTTTGCTTTATTTATTGTTTGAATAAAGCATCCTGCACAGAGTGTTACTGGTGTTTGGATGATGCTGGGTCTTGTATTCAAGTGGCTTCACTGGTGGTAGTCCTCACTGTTTGGTACTACCTAGGGTTAGTTCTCTTGTAGTCTATGGTCTTGGAGCCAGTGCTCCCACTCCAAAGGCTCAGGGCTTGATCTCTGTCAGGAACAAAGATTCCACAATTGGTTTGTTATGACATTAAGCAAGATTAAAACAAAGACTGAAAAATGATTAACCAAAGATAAACCCCAGACATATGACAGTTACAGAATCAGGCAAATAATAATTAAAATAATGTAATATACAGATGTACATATACACCCATAAGAAACAGTCCAACAAAAAGAAAGTATAATAGATTAGCCTGGTGAACAAAGGAAGCCAAAAATTATATCTACCAGTTAAGAACAAAACTAACTAAAGCACAAATAGGAAAACAAAACTAAAGCAAGGTGCCAAGTGGGGATTAAAGCAATGAAAACAAAACTAACAAATATGTTGAGAGGAAAAGAAAGAAAGAAAAGAGAAAAAGAATAGTTATGCAAGGTTAAATAGAGGTTGATGAAGAAGATTTATATACATTAAAGATTAACTGCAAGGGTAAAAGAACAGTAGGAAAAACAAACAAAGGAATAAATGAGAAAAAATTATAATAGATTTAAAAAATTAAAATTAAGAAAAAGAGAGAAGAGGAAAGAAGGGAAAAAAAAGAAAGAAAAACTCCACAGAACTGCAAAGACCCAACATAGAATCAGAGGTTTATAACAACAATCAAAACTGTGATTAAAAAAAAAAACCTCAAAAATAATAAATGTTTCTCTTGAGTCACTGCTGTCAGGGTCTTTTCCCTCACTGGGAATCACAGTCCACCTCACCTCCCTAGAATGCCCTCCCACACTGTGCTGGTCTCTGAACCTGCTGTGGTGGCAGCTCAAATTCTGATCTGATCCTATTCCTGTGTTTTCTTGCCTCCAATGTCCACACCTATCAGAACTAGTGTGTTTTCTTTTGTGGGAGCTCTCAGTGTCCTTTTACATATTCTGTAGACACACATTCTGCCTAGTTGATCACGTGGATTTAATCTGCAACTTGTACAGTTGGTGGGAAGGTTTGGGGTCTTCTTCCTTAACCACACTGCTCCTGGGTTTCAATTATGGTTTTATTTCTACCTCTGCATGTGGTTCATCCAGTGGGGTTTACTCCTGAGGCTTCCCTGGAGGACTTGAGTCTGCCCCCAGTGAGGGACAGGTGCAGAGGTGGTGCAACTGCTTGGGTTTCAGGGGTTCTGGCAGCACCAGGTACTCAGGGGAATTGGTGGCTATGGCAGCAGGAGGTATAGTGCTCTAGAAGGGTATGGCAACCAATATTGGCCTATATACTCCAGTACTCTTATCTGGAGAACCCCACTGACAGAGAAGCCTGGCAGGCCACAGTCCACAAGGTTGCAATGAGTTGGGCACTGCCCAAGCACCCTGGTATGCATAGACACATGACTTTTTTGCCTGTGGCATCTCTGTCCCAGTGAGAGTTGAGTGTGAAGGATGCACAGCTGCTTGGGTCACAGGGACCCTGGTGGTGCCAAGTGTGCAGAGACATGGACTGTCTCAGCTGCATGAGTTATGGCCTTATCAGAGTCATTTTTCAAGTCTCTGGTAGCTGATGATCAGAAGGTCTCTTTGGCTAGTCATTTTCCATAGCCCACCCTTTCAGGCACTTAGAGGGCTCCCTTGCCTGGGGTCCTTCTCTGTTGTTCAGGGTGTCAGGCACATAGAGGACCACCCCCGCCCCCGGCAGCACCCTACTTTGTAGGTCAGCACATCAGTCACTTAAAGGGGCACCCTGGGTGGGGTCCTACTCTGTAGATCAGGTGCTTGATGGGCCAGCCTCTCTACTGCTCAGCTGCTGATGCTGGCCTGTGGGAAGGCAGAGGCTATGGTGATGGCTCCACGTGCTATGCATGACTCAGCAGTATCACCTTGCTTCCATGGCTGCCTGGCATTTCCCACCGCAGTCTCCTCCCTCACATACCTTTGGTCCATCTCTCAGAATTCAACAGCAGCACTCACCCTGGGATTACTCCACAACCCCTAAGTCCCAGCCCCCAGCTACGGCACCTTCTAAAGGACCTGCATCCCTGTCCAGGATACATATGGCTGAAGCAAGGACTATCTGATTCTCATTCCATTCAGGCTGTCACAGATCAGCTATTTCCCTCTCAGCCTTTAATGTTTCTCCTCTAACTCAGACAATTGACTCAAATGTGGAGAGAGATGTAATCCACATTCACCTACTCTTTTGCCATCTTGTTCTCCTCCTGGTCATATATTTTTTTCCCAAGTAGCAAGCATTTTTTAATTTCATGGCTGAAATCACCATGTGCAGTGATTTTGGAGCCCCCTAAAATAAAGCCTTTCATTGTTTCAACTGTTTCCCTATCTACTTGCCATGAAGTGCTGGGACTGGTTGCCATGATCTTAGTTTTTTGAATGTTGAGTTTTAAGCCAGATTTTTCACTTTCTTCTTTAACTTTCATCAAGAGGCTCTTTAGTTTTTCTTTGATTTCTGCCATAAGGGTGGTGTCATCTGCACATCTGAGGTTATTGATATTTCTACCAGCAATCCTGGTTCTAGCTTGTGCTTCATCCAGCCCAGCATTTCGCATGATGGGGTCTGCATAGAAGTTGAACAAGCAAACTGACAATATACAGCCTTGATGTACAACTTTCTCAGTATGGAACCAGCCTGTTATTCCACGTCAGTTCTAACTGTCGCTTCTTAACATGCATACCAGTTTCTCAGGAGACAAGTAAAGCGGTCTGGTATTTCCATTTCTTGAAGATGTTTTCACAGTTTGTTGTGATCCACACAGTCAAAGTCTTTTTTTTTTTCTTCTGGAACTCTCTTCTTTTTCGATGATCCAATGGATGTTGGCAATTCAGCCTGTGGTTCCTCTGCCTTTTCTAAATCCAGCTTGAACATCTGGAAGCTCATGGTCACATGCTATTGAAGCCTGGCTTGGAGAATTTTGAGCATTACTTTGCTAGTATGCAAGATGAGTGCAATTGTGCGGTATTTTGAACATTCTTTGGCATTGCCTTTCTTTGGGATTGGAATGAAAACTGACCTTTTCCAGTTCTGTGGCCACTGCTGAGTTTTCCACATTTGCTGGCATATTGAGTGCAGTACTTTCACAGCATCATCTTTTAGGATTTGAAATAGCTCAACTGGAATTCCATCATCTCCACTAGCTTTGTTTGTAGTGATGCTTCCTAAGGCCCACTTGACTTCACATTCCAGGATGTCTGGCTCTAGGTGGGTGATCACACC
This sequence comes from Antilocapra americana, assembly GCA_007570785.1. Taxonomy (NCBI): domain Eukaryota; kingdom Metazoa; phylum Chordata; class Mammalia; order Artiodactyla; family Antilocapridae; genus Antilocapra; species Antilocapra americana. The sequence continues at coordinate 433,159 of ML660211.1, read as the reverse complement.
ATTGTGGTTATCTGGGTCATGAAGATCTTTTTTGTACAGTTTTTCTGTGTATTCTTGCCACCTCTTCTTAATATCTTCTGCTTCTCTTAGGTCTATATCATTTCTGTTCTTTATTGTGCCCACCTTGGCATGAAATGTTCCCTTGCTATCTCTAATTTTCTTGAAGAGATCTCTGGTCTTTCCCATTCTATTGTTTTCCTCTATTTCTTTGCACTGATCATTGAGGAAGACTTTCTTATCTCTTCTTTGTATGCTTTGGAACTCTGCATTCAAATGCGTGCATCTTTTCTGCTTTGCCTTTCACTTCTCTTCTCAGCTATTTGTAAGGCCTCCTCAGACAACCATTTTGCCTTTTTGCATTTATTTTTCTTGAGGATGCTTTTGATCACCGCCTCCTGTATAGTGTTACAAACCTCAGTCCATAGTTCTTCAGACACACTATCTATCAGATCTAATCCCTTGAATCTATTTGTTGCTTCCATTGTATAATTGTAAGGGGTTTGATTTACATCATACCTGAAAGTGGTTTTCCCTACTTTCTCAATTTAAGTCTGAATTTGGAAATAAGGAGTTCACAATCTGAGTGACAGTCATCTCCTGGTCTTGTTTTTCCTGTCTGTATAGAGCTTCTCCATCTTTGGCTGCAAAGAATATAGTCAGTCTGATTTTGGTATTGACCATGTGGTGATGCCCATGTGTAGAGCCTTCTCTTGTGCTGTGGTAAGAGAGTGTATGCTATGACTAGTGCATTCTCCTGGCAAAAAAAAAAAAAAAAAAAAAAAAATGAAGCAAAGCAAAAGCTAACAGAGTTTTGTCAAGGCGCTAACATATACTTTAAATAATTCAAAGCATTAATGAAGAAAGAAATGGAAAAGTAGAAAGATATAAGAAAACAAGATTTAGAAGCTAAAACAGAAAACATTAAAGCCAAGAGGGTAGAATATTTTTATATTCAGATATTTTGTAAGATCAATCACAAAATTCAGCATTACCAATGGAGAAAAAATATTTTTAAATACTAATACTGAAATCCTTTAGGGGAAATATGTATATATTGATTAAAATTCTTGGGATATATTATGATTCCTTATTAGAAAAAATCATTCTTTATCACCAAAAACTTTTCATAATCTTTTTGTCTATATTTAATGTTTACATGTTTTTTCTACAGATTTTCATAATTAAGCTGTATTTATGAACATTTACATTCATATAGCAACTATTAATAGTTATCTAAATATGACTGCCCTTACTCTGTGTTTCTCAGTGTTGACTTACAATGAAATCACTTAGGGGCTTTTAAAAATTGGCATATAGGATCTATTCCAGAACAATCAAATCATAATATTTAGAGGTGTTGTTTAAAAGCTTCTCATCCGATGATCATGCTCACCAGAGCTAGGATACTTAGGTATGGCAGCTCTGCAGATTCATCCTACTGGCGAACTCATGTCCTTTCAATACTGCTTCATCTTGTTCAGCAGCTCCTCCAACAGACAGGCTACTATCTTGTATCTAGTTGCATAAGCCAGCCTGGGAAGTCTTCATCATACTTACCTTTCATCTCCTGTATCAGATACATCATGGAATCAGCTTTACTTTCTAAAATATTTTGTACATTTGGCATTTGTTATCTTTGTGTGCTGCAGCTCATGGGGTCACAAAGAGTCAGCCACGACTGAGCAACTGAACTGAACTGAACTGAATGTTTGTACATCTCTATTTCTTCCTGCCCTCATCGTTCCATCTGTTATACATCAAGACAATTCTCCACACTGTACTCAAGGTAATTCTATTAAGAAAAAAATAGAATACCTAACTTGAATGTAACTATTATCTATTATGTAACTTTCTTCCATACAATGTCTATTAATGTAAATTTCAAATGCATCAAACAGATATTTTTATTAAAATTAAATCATAATAACTTTCATGTTGTGAAGCTGTTCTTTTCTAGGAAAAATAGTGATGCTTGTCTTACAATGACATGGCCAGCTTTATGTAGCAAAACATTCTTCTTAATAGATGTGGGAGGCTATTAAGTTATTCCCTACTGAACCAGAATTGGTATCAAGATAATGTGCAATGCACATACTTACATTATGTTTCTATGTAGTTGAAGTGACTTGGTTTCTAAACAATTTTAACAGTTTTTCCAGTATCATGAATAGTCATTTGGTAAAAATGAAATTAATAATCATTATAATCTTGAAATTAAGTATTTTATATTGAAAAGACTCTTAGAATTCACAAAGATGCAACAGAACAGAAATACTTTTAGGTATATTCGTAGTAGCTATTTTCTGTCTAGTTATTTTTATAACATACCTAGTACTAAATGCAGTCTTTTAATTTAGCTGTTTTATTTTTATTTACTTTTAATAAATAATTCCTTAGTCATAAATATATACTTGCTCCACCTAAAATATATGCTTTCCACTCCACAGATAGTCATTTGCCCTTATCATTTTATAAGCCTCCTGGCTCTGGGATTTGGAAAAGGTAATTAAATATAAAGCAGAGCGTATTTTTGTGGAGAAAGCACCTAATAATAGAGGTTAATTAGCTGCTTGAAAAGCTATAGGGCTATAATGAGAATCCACAAAGGAATGCAAAAGCAATTAAAAACAGAAGAGATACACTAGAATCCTAATGTATTTTATACACACCTAATTTTATAAACACTAAACAAGTGTTTTCCAGGATTCACACATATATTTCTAAAATACAACAGGATACTGTATTTTAAAAATGAAAATTGTACGTCTCACTCTGCAGCTTAGTTTTATTTTTTCATTATAATAATATGTTCTCTCTTTACTCAGTAATATCTATTCAACTTCATAGGTTTTTGCCCTTTGAAACTTTATATCTTCTTGCTGTCAGTGCGTACCTTTTTATATTCTCTACTTTACAAAAGTTGCAAAAAGGGTGGCAAGATTTCTGTGACACCTATAATTATAGAATTCAAATTAGAGTGTTTTAAAGTGCAACTGCTTGACCTCTTTTCATGCATTCACTGTTTTATGTTTCAGTTCATATTACTACTCTATTATATCTCTATATTTAGTTGGATATTTTACTAGCTTGAAACAAAGAGTATGATTATACAGAATGTTGATACATACTACATAACAAGAGGCTTAAAAGACTTCATCATTTCAAGTTCAAATACATAGGAATAAGAGTTCTCAGCTAAAAATGACAATAAAGAAATAAACATTGATTGCCTTTTTATTCCAGAAACTATGTCAAGAACCCTCCAGAGTTCTTAGGGAGACAGCCTTGCAACCCCAACACCTGGATGCCAAAATTTATTGTATTACTTAGGTTGTGAAACTGAATATCTCAAGATGATGTTCTTCTATAGCACTGTCCCCATCCACTGTGGTCCAGGAGGTTATCAGATAGGGAGGAAACCCTGGCCCCATAAGGTGGATCAGAGAACAGTGGATACGAGAGTTCCTCCAGAAAGTAGGGTCCAGTCTAATGAAAATCTTTCTTGTGTTTGAGGAAATGTTTCCATAATGTTTCCATCAGGATTTTATCATTGAATTTGACACCAAAATAGTGAAAACTATATCTCAATGTGAAAAAATGTCATAAAATATTTCAGTGTTTCCCACTAACATTAGTTGTGGATGAAGTTAGTTGAAAATATATTAATAAGTTACTTTGTTGTAGTTTGGTCACTTGGTTGTGTCCAACTCTTTGCAACCCCATGAACCCCGGCAGGCTCCTCTGTCCATGGGATTTCCCAGGCAAGAATATTAGAGCAGTGCCATTCCCTTCTCCGGGGGATTTTCCTGACCCAAGGATCAAACTCATGTCTCTTGCATTACAAGCAGATTCTTTACCACTGAGTCACCTGGGGAGCTCATTTTAAATTGCCTAAGCATGTTTATTGATTTAATTTCTTCTTCTTTTTTTTTTTTTTTGAAGAAGTAGATTCTGAAAGAACCCAGTTATTGCTCCTTGACTTGTTTGACCATTTAGTGAAAAGGTCTAAAATCCCCCAACTGGTTCTTCATCTCCACTATATATTAAAAAGAGAGTTGGAGCTGAGTACTTCCTGTGAGAGCCTTGCTAAGGGTTATTCATGATTTTTTAAGAAATCAGTGCCCCAAGACTGCATCACCAGATTAGCAGCATGGGTATCAAGCAATGCAGGGCACAGAGGAGAAGAAAGTTCAGGCTTCTTAACAGTGAGGAAACAGGAGGCTTTACAATATCCAGACCTCTAACATATGATGAGATACTGTCCTTCTCTGACCATGCTAAGTTCTCCATTAGCCACAAAAATGCCAGCTTTGCTGTCATAGGAACATAAAGAACATGCCTCTGTATGAGATCCATGTACTACTAGCAAAGGAAATTTTCTAACCTTAAAAGAGTCGTTGCCCATTTTTCCAAAAGGTGTTTTTTGATGGAGAGAAACTCATCTTACATATATGCACCAAAATCAATGGGAGATGATGGTGCCTTTACAAAAGGAAACACAAATTTCAGTGTTGGCTGCATAGCAGGTGTCATCAACAAGAAAATATTCTTTCCATGGGTAGTTGAAATTATTCCCTAAGGTAAGGTCATGGCAGTTTAGGATTATAAAGATAAATAGGCAATAATCCTGAAAGGTTTTTTGCCTTGTGGTTGAGGATGACCCTGAAGCAGTTCTAAGCCCACAACTAATAACATTATACTAATTGTCACTACCAGTTCAGTCCAGTTGCTCAGTCCTGTCTGACTCTTTGTGACCCCATAGACTGCAGCACACCAGGCTTCCCTGTCCATCATCAACTCCTGGAGCTTGCTGAAACTCCCAGCCATCAAGTTGATGATGCCATCCAACCATCTCATCTTCTGTTGTCCCCTGCTCTTTTCGCTTTCAATCTTCCCCAGCATCAGGATCTTTTCCAATGAGTCATTTCTTCACATCAGGTGGCCAAAGTATTGGAGTTTCAGCTTCAGCATCAGTCCTTCCAATGAACACCCAGGACTGATCTTCTTTAGGATGGACTGGTTGGATCTCCTTGCAGTCCAAGGGACTCTCAAGAGTCTTCTCCAACACCACAGACTAAAAACATAAATTCTTCAGCACTCAGCTTTCTTTATGGTCCAACTCTGGTTTTTCTAGTAGCCAACTCTCACGTTACTACTAGAATAACCATAGCTTTGACTAGATGGACTTTTGTCAGCAAAGTAATGTCTCTGCTTTTTAATATGTTGTTTAGGTTGGTCATAGATTTTCTTTCAAGGAGCAAGCTTCTTTTAAATCTCATGGCTGCAGTCAGCATCTGCAGTAATTTTGGAGCCTAGGAAAATAAAATCTGTCACGGTTTCCATTGTTTCTTCATCTATTTGCCATGAAGTGAATTCACTAACAGAATTAGAGCTTAAAAGTGAAGGATATTGCAGTAATGAGCCCACTTATATTTTCCTGTCCTTGAACTAAGGCTCTTCTCTACTTGGAGACTTTACCTACTTTATTGGAGGAAAGAACTAGAGCTTGTGAGTCACAGTCACTTGATCTTTCTAACACTATGTTTTCATCCTTGCACCTTCAGGAAAGTGAAATTCATTCAGTCATGTTTGACTCTTTGTGACCCCATGGAATATACAGTCCATGGAATTCTCCAGACCAGGATACTGGAGTGGGTAGTCTTTGCCTTCTTTTCAACCCAGGAATCAAACCAGGTCTTCCACTTTGCAGGCAGATTCTTCACCAGCTGAGCCATAAGCCTCTTTCAAATCATAGCATCATAAACTTCCCCTACCCAGCTCACTTGCAGACAGATTTTACTTTTCCATAAGTTGGTTGTCTGAGCACAATAGACTGATGATAGATAAACACATATACAGATAGATAGCATACATATTACAGACAGTTTACATGTAAACAGATATTTTATATGTATACATACCTGGTTTATATGATTTTTTATGATTTCTAGACATATATATTTTAAATATAAATATATGATTTATAGACTAAATATAAACATTATACATAAAGTATGTTATAAAATATTCTTCAAAAAGAAAAAAATAAATTGCCTTGCTTTAGACAATTTATTAAAGGTTTTTAGTAAATATTCTATTATTATGAAAACATTTATAAAAGAAACAGAGACAGTTTGATAATACTGTTAAATGTGAAATAAATGTTCACAATCATATAAAGTCTGCATTAGTAAATCATAATAAATAATAGAAAAAATAAATTTCTATGGTAACAAATATGATTACAGATATATTGTCTGCATCCATACAATGAGATATTTCTTGGTTTTTCATGAAGCTTAACATTATTTGCCCTAAAAATGTGATGTGAATTAAGAAAAAGTTTGTTTCTTTCACATACATATATTCAGACTTGAGTGGCGATGGCAAATAAAATATTAGATTTTCTCCTATTAGAGTTGTGCTTTAGCATATCATGGGCTTCCCCGGTGGCTCAGCTGGTATAGAAATCACCCGCAATGTAGGAAACCTGGGTGTGATCCCTGCATTGGGAAAATCCCCTGGAGAAGGGAATGGCTACCCACTCCAGTATTCTGGCCTGGAGAATTCCTTAGACTGTATAGTCCATGAGGTTTCAAGAGTTAGATACAACTGAGCAAGTTTCATAGACACTTTAGAATATTATATTGTGAATTCTTATGAAAGAAACGTAGCAATGGCCTTAAGTTTTAGAAGGTATTAGATAGTATGATGGAAACTCTTCAAGGAAAATTTCCCTGGACTGGGAATTTCTAACCCTGGCATGACTCAAGTAAAAATTGCTAATGCCTAGAGGAAAACAGGTGTATTTTATAGTTGCATTTAGTATTTCTCAAAAGTATAAAAGTAAATAGACCTTTTGGGTGACCGATAGTGAGGATAAATGGAATAGTAGTACCTTGTGGGATTTGTTTTTAGAGATCTCAATCATTTGTGCCCATAAAATGGTAGAAAGTATTCAGAACACTTAATTTATTTCTTTCAATTAGTAGTTTTTCAGTTTCATTGAGTGAGAAGGAGGGAATTATATAATGCTTTTCTGAGAAGTTTGGGAGATAGTAGGCTGTTCTATGTGGTTTTTAAATGTTCTGATAAGTGCCAGGTCATGTATTCATGACTACCTTATCAAAAATAACTGAAGACAAATTAAGGAGATTCATTTCTAAATAGCATATGAGGTTACTTCTAATGGGAAAACAATTGGCTTATTTTTACAATTTTTTTAAAGTTATCTTTTATAAAAGTAAGCACTATGGAAAACTCAGGACTTGGTAAACAAAGGAGAAAATTAAAATGAGAGACATAAAGAGCACATAAGTGATCATCAAGATTTTTACAATCTATTATTAGGTCTCCTGGACAAAATAAGTTAAAACTGACATAGAGCAAGACAGAAGAACAATTTTCTCTGATATTAAAACAGATTCACATAATTAATTTTGAGGTAATATGTCAGAGATATGATAAACATTTGTTGTTTTCTAATGACTTTTCAAATAATAGCTTCAATGAACATCTTAAAAGCTGTTTAGTTATTAATATAGAAACAAGGTGAATTAAAATAAATATAAGCATTTATTAAAATACAAGTTTATGAATTCATATAAAGTGTATGTGAGTTCTAGCAGTTGGATTGCAGTCTTCTCAAAATCATGCTCTTTTCCCAAAACAGTTTTATGTAATTAGTATATCTCCTTAAAACAAGTAGTCTAAGTAGTGAATATTTTGTACCTATTTTTACATTTCCTGCTTGTTTGATGAATTTAAGAAATTTATTGACGGAAAATTTGTCAAATATAATTGGATACATTTCAAGTGCACAACACAATGATCTAATGTACATACTCATTGTAGAATGATTATCAGATTAAGATAATTAACACCCATCATCTCTGCATGTGTGTGTTGTATGTGTGTGTGTGTGTGTGTGATGAGAATGCTTAACATCTACCCTCAGGAACTTTCAAGTATATGATACAGCATTATTAATCATTGTAGCTATGCTGTGTGTTAAATCCTCAGAATTTACTGTTTTATAGCTGAAAATTTACTTTATTTTACTTATACTACCCTATTTCCTCCTCCCCCAGCCCCTTGGCAATCAGCATCAGCATTCTAACCTCTTTTTCTTTGACAATTGGCTTTTTAAAAAAAGATTCCACACATTAGTTATTCCATACAGCATCTGTCTTTCCATGTCTGACTTATTTCATTTAGCCTAATGACCTACAGATTTATATTCATGTTGCTGTGTTACAGCAAGTGGCAAGACTTCCTTACTTTTTATGGCTGAATAAATAATATTTAATTATATATACTTATATTTATATATCACTTTTTCTTTATCCAATCATCCAATCATTTGGCTTGTTTCCATGTCTTAGCTATTTTTAATTGCTGCAATGAACATGGTATGAGGATATCTTAAGATACTGATTTTAATTCCTTTGGATAAATAACCAGACATGAAACTGTTGAATCATAAAGTAGTTTAATTTTTGAGAAATCACCATATTGCTGTCTGTAATGGCTGTGCTGTTTTACATTCCCACCAACAGTGTATAACATTTGCCTTTTCTCCACATCCTCACCAGTGCTTTCCACATGTTTTTTGATAATAACCATGTGTGACTTGTGTGACGTGTGTGATGTCATGTGTGACGTGGTACCTCATTGTAATTTTGACTTACATTTTTCTGACTATTAGTGATACCAAGCCTTTTTCATATACCTATTGACCATTTGTATGTATTCTTTGGAAAAAATCCTACTCAGGTTCTTTGTATATTTTTAAACTGCATTTTTCCCTTTTTCCTTTTTTGCTTTTGAGTTGTATGAGCTCTTTATATACTTTGGATATTAATCCCATATCAGATATAAGATTTGAGGGCATTGTCTTCATTCTGTAGATTGCCTTTTCAATTCACTGATTGTTTCCTTTACTACACAGAAGGATTTTTAGGTTGATACAGTTCCACCTTTTAGCTTTTGTTGCCTTTGCTTTCGTTGTCTTGTCCAAGAAATCACTGCCAAGACCGATGTCAAGGATCTTTTTTCCCAATGGTTTCCTCTAGAAGTTTTGTAGTTTCAGATATTACTAATACATTGAAATGTTTGATCGATATTGATTTAATTTTATGGGTGGCATGAGATTGGGGTCCAGTTTCATTCTTTTGCATGTAGAAATCAAGTTTTTTCCAGCAGCATCATTTTTTGAAGAGATTATCTTTCTCATATTATGTTCCTGTGTTCTTGTCAAAACTTAGTTGACTGCATATGTGGTGGCCTATATCTGAACTCTGAAGTTTGATACATTAGTCTGTGTGCCTGTTTTTAGCCCATACTTTAGTGTTTTGCTAGCATGCCTTTGTGGTACAATTTGGAATCAGTGTAGGACATCTCCTGATTTGTTCTTCCTCACAATTGTTTTTGCTCTTCAGGGTCCTTTTGCTTCTGCACACATATTTGAATAGCTTTTTTTCTATTTCTGTGAAAAATGCCACTTAAACTTTGATAGAAATTACATTGAATCTTTAGATTTTTTTTTTAATACATTGGACGTTATCACAAATTAAATCAGTTATTTCAATCCAAGAACATGGAATAGCTTAACATTTATTTGTATCTTTTAAAATTCCTTTCATCAATATATTTAGCTTTCAGTGTACAGGTCTTTAACCTCCTTTGTTAGATTTATTCCTAAGTACTTTACAGTTTTAATACTGTTGTGAATGGGACTGCTTTCTTAATTTCCCCTTAACATAATTCATTAGTGTATAAAATGCAAGATTTTTGAAGTTAATTTTATATCTTACAGTTTTATTATTTTATCCTAACAGGTTGGTGAATATTGTCAAGTTTTCTATATATAACATTATATCATCTGCAAATAGATAACTTTACATCTCTCTTTCTGATATGGATAGCTTTTTATTTCTATTTCTTGGTAACTTACTGTGGCTAGTATTTCCAGTATTATGTTGAGTAGAAATGGTAAGAATGGTCATCTTTGTTTTGTTTCTGATCTTAGAGGGAAATCTTTTAACTTTAAACCATGACATTAACTTTAAAGCATGACATTCGCTGTGGTCTTATCATATGTGACCTTTACTGTGCCAAGGAGCTTTCCTTCTATTACTTGTTTGTTGAGAATTTTTATTAGGAATGAATGAATTGAATTTTTTCAAATATTTTCTGACACCTATTGAATAATCATAGTATCTTTTTCCTTTATTCTGTTAATGTGGTGTATCACCTTCAGTGACTTGCATATTTAGAATCATCTGTATATTGCAAAAATAAGTCCCAATTGATCATAATGTAGATTATTTTATAATACGTTCTTGGACTCAGCTTGCTGGTAAGTTGCTGAGAAAGTCTGCACCTATGTTATCAGACATATTAACCTGTAATTTTATTTTTCTTGTAGTGTCCTTGATTGTAAGTCTTTGTCAGGATAGTAAAGTCTTTGTCAGTCTTTAGTCAGGATAATGCTGATCTCATAAATGAGCTCTTTCCTCTTCAATTTTTTGTTAGAGTTTGAGAAATAGTTGTATTTAATCTTCTTTAAATGTTTGGTAGAATTCATCTTTGGAGCCATCTACTCCTGGGCTTTTATTTGGTGGGAGATTTATAAATTATTGGTTAAATCTTCTTGCTAATTATCAGTCTCTTCAAATTTCTGTTTCATGACTCAGTCTTGGTAAGTTGTTTGTTTTTAGGAATTAATGCAGTTCTTCTAGGTTATACACTTTCTTGGTATATACATGGTTATAGTAGTATCTTACAATCCTTTGTACTTCTGTGGTATCGTGATGATTTCCCCATTCATTTATAATTTCATGAAATGGCATCACCTCTCTTTTCTTCCTGGTGAGTCTAGCTAAAAATATTTATCAATTTTATTAACTTAGAAAAAACTTTGTTTTGTAAGTATTCTCATTGTCTTTCTAGTTTCTTTTTCAGTTATTTTGACATTGATCTATAGTTTTGTTTTTTTTTTCTGTAAATGTTGAACTTAGTGTGTTCTTACTATTTTTTCCTTGAGATTTAAGATCAGGATGAGATAATTTGAGACTTTTAAAATATGTAGCCCTATGTCACTTAGAACTGGTTTTGCTCCAACATGAGAATTTCGGTATGTTGTGTTTTCACTGTTTTTTTTTTTTTTTCAATATAATTTCTTATTCTCATTTTGATTAATTCTTTGACCATTAGTTTGTCAGAGATGTGTTGTCTCATTGTCACATATCTGTGGAATTTTAGCATTTGTCCTGACTTCTAGTTTCATACCATTGTGACAATAAAAGATACTTCTTATATTTCAATTTTCTTAAACTTCTTGGGACTTGTTTTGTGATCTAACATATTGTTTGTTCAGAATGTTCCACATGTGTTTGAGAAAACTGTGTATTCTGGTGCTATTGGATGGGATGTTCTCTGTATGTCTATTCATTTGCTATAAAGTACAATTCAAATCTATTATTTTATTTGATTTTCTACCTGGATGATCTAGTAATGGTTAGTCGTGAGATATTGATGTTCCTACTATTATTGTATTGCTATATATTTCTCTCTTCAAACCAGTTAATAATTGTTTGATATATTTATATGTACCATATTGAGTGTGCATATGTTTGGAAGTTTCGAGTTTTCTTTGGGCTTCTCTGGTGGCTCAGTGGAAAATCCTCCTGACCATTCAGAAGATGTGGGTTCAGTCCCTGGGTCAGGAAGAAAGTCTTTGAGTCAGATACAACTTATTAGCTAAACAATAACATACCCTCTTCAGGAACTGACCTTTGTGTTAATATATACTGATTTTCCAGAGAAGGCAATGGCAACCACTCCAATACCCTTGCCTGGAAAATCCCATGGACAGAGGAGCTTTGTAGGCTGCAGTCCTTGGGGTCGCTAGGAGTTGCTGAGCAACTTCACTTTCACTTTTCACTTTCATGCATTGGAGAAGGGAATGGCAACCCACTCCGATGTTTTCACCTGGAGAATCCCAGGGACAGGGGAGCCTGGTGGGCTGCCATCTATGAGGTCACACAGAGTCGGACACGACTGAAGTGACTTAGCAGCAGCAGCGTACTGATTTTCTGTGTCTTATTACAGGTTTACACTTGTAGGCTATTTTGCCTGAGATAGGAAAATTGTCCCCACACTCAGTGAAAATCTCTTTGAGTTGAATACCTTTGGGGATATTTGAGCTTTTGGTACCTGAATGGCCATATCTTAATCACAGTTTGGGGGAAGATTTTAGCCATTATTTTATGAAGTAAATGGTTTGTCCCTTTCTCTCTTTTTAATCTAAACTTCAATAATATGTTTAATTTTGTAAGCTCATGTCCCATAATTAATGCAGATCTTGTTTAATCTTTTCATTCTAATATCTTTTTTCCCCCTTCTTTGACTGGATAATATCTAAAGATCTTTCTTGAAGTTCACAGGTTCTGTCTTCTGTCTGATTGTGTCTGCTGTTGAAGTTCTCTATTTCATATTTTATTTTACACATTGTGTTCTTCATTTCCAGAATTTGTTTAGTTCTTTTTTATGGTTTCCTTTTGTTGAACTTCTCATTTTGTCCATGCATTGTTTTCCTGAGTTTATTGAATTGTCTATCTGTAGCCTCTTGAAACTTGCTTAGCTTCCTTAAATCAATGATTTTAAATTCCTTTTAGATAACTTGCAGATCAATATTTCTTTATGTGGAGTTACCGGAAAATTGTTTTCCTTTGATGTCATGTTTCCTTGATTTTTGTGTTTGTCATGTCTTCATTTTGATGTCTGCACAACTGAGGGAATAGTCACCTCTTTAAGGCTTTTTGAACTTGGTTCAGTGGGGAAAGACTTTCACCCAGCGGTGGCTGTGAGGACACCAGCTGGATGGATTACAGCATCTTTGGTTCTTTGTAGGGCGTGGTGGTCCAGCGGCTCTGTAGCTGTAGCTCTATAAGCTATGGTGCATGACTTGTGGGGAGGGGTGTCTGCTGTAGCCAAGACTTCACTGGTCCTTGTTGCAGTTGTGATTAGGGTTATGAGTATCCTTAAAAACAAGACTTGGAGAAGGAAATAGGAACCCACTCCAGTATTCTTGTCTGGAGAATCCCATGGATAGAGGAACCTGGCAGGCTACAGTCCATGGGGTTGCAAGAGTGGGACACAACTTAGAAACTAAACCACCACCACCAGAGACAAGGCTACTAGGGTCCTCTTGTTCTTGTTTTTTTGTTTGCCTTGGGGAGGAGGTTATAGCCAAGGGGATCTCTCCTAGAATCTGATCTTGCCTGCTGGCACTCAGAGCAGCAGCAGAGCTAGAATCCTGAGACCAGGCACATGCAGAGATAACGTATCACCTGAATGCTGAGGTACGAGTTCACGTGCTACAGAAGTAGTACTGCTGTCTAAGGGGTGGCCATGTGTAGGTCTCCTGTGGAACCAAGGGTCTGTGTCTCTGGAGATCACCATGGTAACTCTGGCTGAGGAGTCAGTGTGGCAGCTGCATGGCTCCTGAAATGACTAGGACTAGTGGGTTAGGCCCAGAGGGCAGAGTGCGCTATCAACACAGCCTGGAGATGGTGGATCAAAGTCCCAAGTGGAGCCGTAGAGAAGAGCAGCAGGAGGGCAGCAGGATATTAAGATCCATCAAAGTCTCATTTTGGGAACCGGTACCAGAGCTCAGCAGAGGCTACCCAGATATACTGGGACAAATCTATAACCTGGAACTGTGAACAGGTCTCAGAGTATTGACAGCGCTGGTCTGCGTATGGGGAGGCACTATGGTAACCGGGTTTTGGAGAGCAGGGCGCAGCACTGACTGGGGCCCCTGGTAGGCAGGTCTCATCGTAGCAACACCCTAGCCCCATGGAGTAGGTATAGCGGTGGGGGTGCGGAGGAGCTCTAGGCAGCCCCATCAGCTGGGGTCAGCTTTAACGAAGATTGAAGGAGATATTTATATCAAAGTGTGCAAGTATCCACATGGCTAGGCTTCCAGGGATCCTCCTGCTCTGCTTCCTGGGGCCTATCATTCTCCTAAGGCCCACCTGGCACTGTGCTATTCTTGACCGGAGGATGGGGTGACAAAGTGATGCAGGCAAAATGTTCCCTGTGATTTTCTCTGTGGCCATTCTCAGTTTTGTATCTTGGTGGAATGTTTGCTGCTGCTTTTCTGTAGTCCAGAGCTTCCCCTGAGCTGTTTTTGTTGAATTGCAGCTGTTTATTTGTTGCTTTTTGGGGGCAGTTAGTGGGTAAGAAAAGTGTTGGAACCTCCTAACCTTCCATTTTGCTGACCTCACCTCCCCTAATGTATTTTTAAAATTACACTGATCTATGTAGATTTGGGAACTTAGGCTAGGGACACACAAGTCCATTGCCTGGAAAATATCTTATGGTTAAGATTCCATTTGTATTTTCCTGTCTTATATATTTTGGTATTGAATTAAACTTAGAAACACAGCATATATTGTGCCTCAACTCATTCTTCATCAAATGTAAAAATAGCCTTAGGTCAGAAACATCAATATCCAGATTATCAACACTATTTTAGTACATTCTATGTTCAATATACTGTTTCAAGCACTGTTTCAACTCTGAAAGTCAATAGTATATCCCTTTTCCTTTTGAGATGCCTAACGTCTAGCTATGATGCTGAAAGTATACATAAAAGATTACTATGACCCATTTGAGCTTTTAAAGTGAAAAAGCATTTATAATAAGAAGGAAAGTCTGTTTTGTGAAGGCACAGTGATGGACTAGGGTTATTAGTTTACATTGTAGTTACTGAGGCTTTCTTCATATAAGCATTTTTTAAAGTAAGGATACATAATCTTTTTCCTTCCACAAATGTTTCCAATCCAAATATATTTAGGAAACTCAGGAAAATCATATTACTGAACTTCTTGCAGCAAATATGCATTGTTAACATATAACCAAGGGTAATTGTATTCTGATTTCACAAACTAACCTGGCAGGAGAAATCATTTTTGGGCACAATATCTCAATAGTCTATATAAGATAGACTGAAAATTGTTGCCATTGTTGAATGAAATTAAATAATACTTTCTTTCAAATGCAATATGAAGGGAAAGTTATGTTATAATATTAATTGCATTGATTAATAAAACATTAATATGTACAGGACATGAACCTGGTACCTCTGTGTTACAGATGAGATGTTAATCAATCTCTACATTTTCCAAGATTACACAATAGTTAGCATTTTCTAATCTCATGTATATAGTGATTTGTAGCATTAATGTTAACTGAGCACTAGAATGATGAATTTCCATCCAGCTGGTTAGTTCATAATAAGTACTTCAAGCTCATCCCAGAGATGCATCAGAAATTCATGAATACTTACAGGTAGATGGTTTGCTGGCACTGTTTCATCAGGGCTCTCATCTAGTCAAATATTTAAGGATGGATTTTACTCAGTTAATATTCTTTTATTCTAGGGAAACATTTATTTTTTCAGTTGAGGGAAATTTGATGCACACTTTTACTAGTTAAGAAGTGAGCTATACATTTGATTTTAAATAGACATGACTCCACACCTTTTATTTTTTGTGTTGTCCATGGACACATATTTGATTGCACTTCTGTGAGTCAAGAATTTGAAAATATCTAGTTGTTTAGAATGTAGTCAGCTAACCTCTTTTAACCTCCATTCTCTAGTTCATATCAAAAGTCTGACATTTATGGAAACAAAGCATATTTTAAATAGTGCCACTAGCATAATAAAGTACATTTTTACCATTTTGAGTTTTCCAATAACAGTTTTTACAGTAAAATTATGAGTTTTAATAAATCTTAAATATTCAACTGCTTTAGAAGGCCATTCATTTTTAAAACTATTTACTGATCATTGTCAGTCATTCAAAGATGGAAGGTAAATTTTTGTGTGTCTTTTTATTTTTTAATGTTCAATTGATGGACATGTAAAGACTCTGTATTTTACATTGTCACCAATAGACTTTAACTTTTATTTTAAGGGTCTCTCAGTCTAAAACCTCTTGTGTACACATTGGCTAGAATGACTTAATTGATTATATAGGTAAGTTCCTTATTTTAGTTTTATCAATTCTTTTGATACCTTCCCAATCATGACTATTGTTTCACATATTTTGTTGTTTCTTGCCACTTGGAAGTAAATATTAACTTCGTTTATACCAGACAATAGATATTTTCAGCAATAACATGACAAACTATGGTATGCTTTCAAATATGTATATCTATCAATCATTAAGAAATTATGTTTCATTATGTTTGCATTTGTATAGATTTTTACCATGTACTTTCATACACATAGTTTGGTTTCAAACTTTACTTTATCTTCTCTTAGGCTTCCAAATTAGATTAAATTCTCATGTTGACTTTTTTGACAAATGTAATAGCATATGTGGTAATAAACTTTTTGCAAGGTGTATATTAATCATTCAGACTAAAAGCATTTTTATTAATTTTATAATGAGAAAGCAAGAAAACTAACTGACTTTTACAGTTACACATTATAGTCTAATTCAACAACACTATTTAAAGGATTTTAACTCCATGTTGCCTTTTTATTATTTTTATCCTCTTATCGTGTTTCTGTCTCAGAAACAACCACCAGATTTCTGTAATAACAATTGATAATTACTTCCAGATTCCCTCTAGTGATACTTAATTAACCATGCAAATATAATTTATAAACATCAGTATAGCTCTTGTGTTACATATTAGAAGAAAGAAAAAGTATCTTTACATTACTTGTCTTTTTCCACAGATTATCTACATTGACAGCTTGAGGACTACAAACAAAAGAGTATTGTATTCTAATTAAACACATGATTTGACAGAAAAGCAAATGTACAGGAGTATTTTGAAAGTAAATGTAAAAGAAAGACAAACATAATAAAACTTTCAAGAGGTTAAGAATTAAAATGAAATATAAGAACATTTTTATTTCTATTTTTAAATAAACTTTTTAGGATGCTTAGTTTCAGAAAAATTAAAAAAAATAATACAGAGAAGTCCTATATATCTACCTCACACCTAGTTTCACCTATTATTATCATCTTACATAAGTTGGTGGCTTTGTTACAATTAATGAACAGATATTAATAATTTTATTTTTAACCAAAATCCATAATTCAGATTTGTTTATTTACTTTTTTACTTTTTCTGTTCTTGAATCCTATTAAGGATCTTACATTTAGTTACTATATCTCCTAGGTTTCACTTGGCTGGGGTATCTCAAACTTTCTTTGTTTTTCAAAACTAAAGGAAAAAAAATTCAATGAAATACATATACCTATGATTGACTCATGTTAATATATGGTGGAAACCACTACAATATTATAAATCAATCATCCTCCAATTAAAAATAAGTAATTTTCTTAAAAAAGAAAATTGCATGGAGTATGTGTCAGCCATTTTGTAACATGTCCTTCAATTGGGAACATTCCTGATGCTTTTCTCATGATTAGACTGCTCCTCTGTCTTTTGGGGAGAAAGACCACAGAGGTAAAATGCCACTTTGATTACATCATATCAAGGTTACATGCTTATCCGCCTGATCTATGTTGATATTGACCTTGATCATGTGACTGAGATTGTATTTGACAGTTTTCTACACTGTAAAGTTATTATTTTGTCTTCCTTTCCATTCTATACTCTTTGGAAATAGGCCACTACACCTTCATTTAAAAATAGGAAGTTATGATCCCTTTCCTCAAGGGAGGATTATTTACCTATTTGAAAAATATTCTGCCTGAGATTTATCTCCCAATCTCCATTTAGTTATTTATTAAATTATTTACAGCATCATGAACTCATGGATATTTTGTACTTTGGAATATAATCTAATACTTGGTTGGTCAGATTATTCTAGGTTTGACCAGCTGGAGCTCTTTTGCTTGGTTGTTATGCAGCTTTGAAATGCTCTTTCTTAATGGATTGTGCACATTTGTGCAGATTTTCTTTTACTTTTGAAGACTTCCATAAGCTCATTCTTGTGTATTTCCTGTTCCTGTCCTGGAACCAGTCATTTCTCTTCTTTCAGTAGAGAACAATACTAGAAGCCACAGTCTTTAGTGCTAGATACAGTTGTTGATATTATTTTAGCTTTATTAAGTCTTTTGCCTTTCCATATAGGATTTACGGGCAATTTGAGCATATATACAAAATAATTTTCTGGGATACTGATTGAGGTTGCATTGTATCTATAGGTGGATTTGGGATATACTGACATCTTAGCAATATCAAATCTTCTACTCCATAAACATGAAATGTAGCTCCATTTATTTAGAACTTTGATTAATTTTATCAGAGTATTCTATTTTTCCATATATAAATTCTGTACATATTTGATTGGATTTATACCCACATATTGCACTTTTTGGTGCAGTTTAACTTTTTACATTTCAAATACATATTGTGCATTATTTTGTCTATAGTAAATTAATTGATTTTTTAATATGAATTTTGTATATTACAGACTGGCTATATTCACTTTTAGTTTCAAGATATTTTTGCTGATTTTTCAGGATGTGTTACATAGACAATCATATCATCTATGAACAGGACAGTTTCATTTCTTTGTTTCTGATCTCTATAGTTTTTCTTTTATGACATTCAGCACATTGTTGAATAGAAGTAGTCAGAAACAACCTTCTTGCTTTATTCTTGTCTTTGGGGTCATAAGGTCAACTTTCTATCATTAGTATGCCTTTAGCTATAGAGTTTTTGTAGAAGTTCTGAAGTTATAGAAGTTTTCCTCTATTTCTAGATTTCTAAGAATTTTATAATAAAAGAATGTTGGAATTTTTAAAATAGAAGTATTTTTTTTACATTGATCAATACAATCATTTATTTCTTCTTCTTTATCCTGTTGATGAACTGGATCACTTTTACTAATTTTCAAATCACAGCTGGAATTGATTCCAGTTGGGTATGGTGTAAAAATTTTTGTAGGCATTTTTATGTTTAATTTGCTAATATATTGTTGAATTTTAGGTATGTTTTAAGATAGCAAAAACCCACATATTACATAACATGCCATTTTTGATATATATTACTTTTGCTAATTATGTTAGTGAAAAACTATCTTCAATTATTGCTTTAACTAGGAGAGCCATGTATTTTGTAACAATTATAGTTGTAATGTTTTTAAAGATTTTGACTTTTCAAACTTTCATTTTAAGAATAATTATCATTGGCATATAGATTTTTGTTACTATAAATATTCATATCTCTGGCTTACTCTTTATTTTTGATATTATACACTTAATGCCCAGATGACATACTTTTTTACCTTACACATCACTTTTTCACTAGCTCTACTCACATTTTTACTTTTTTCTAACAAGTAATGTTAAAGGTTGAAGAACATTTTATTGTATGTATAAGACATAGATGTATGAAGATAATAATTTCATTTCTATCCTTTGTGATTGTACATAAAATGAATATTTCTCTATTTTGACTTGAATGCAGACAATATTTAGAGATTACATTTTAGAAATGCTTAATCTCTATTATGGGGCTTTCCTGGTGGCTCAGTGTGAAAGAAATCACCTGCCAATTTATAAGACACAAGTTTGATCCCTGATCCAGGAAGATCCTCTGGAGAAAGAAATGGAAACCCACTCCATTGCCTAGAAATTCCTGTAGATAGAGGAGTCTGGTGGGCTATAGTCCATTGGTTGCAAAGAGTTGGACATGACGTAGTGATCAAAGAGCAACAATCACTTATTATATTTTCGGTACATACCTTTGGCAATGGTCAATATAAAGTATATAGTATATCGTGACTTTTCTTATGTTTTTATATGTTAATTGCTGAGAACCATTTATGTACAGTTCTGCTAGATAAATGATGTTTGCATCTAATCTAACACTTAATTTTTCAATGGATAAAACACTCAAAAGTCAGAATTATATAGTTATCATAGGATATTTTTGAAAGTATAGAAATAAAACAAAATGTTCTCTGGCTTCATGCTTTTTGTCACATATTGCAGGATTTCCTTCTTTTTAAGACTGAATAATTATCTGGAAGTGCCATGCTTTCTGTATCCATTCATCCATCCATGAATTTTAGTTTTTTTCCACATCTTGGCTATGACAACTAAGGCTACAATGAATATAAAAGTGCAATAGTTGTTTCAAAATTTGCATTTCAGTTCTTGTGGATAAATACTCACAAGTAGGGTTGCTGGATCATATCATAGATCTATTTTAATTTTTTGAGAAATCTCTATATTGTTTCCAATAGTAACTACCATTATAAATTTCCGTCAATAGTGTACAAGAATTCCAACTGCTCCACATTTTCACCAACACCTGATAACTTATTGTTTGGATTTTTTAAATCATATTATTCTAATGGGCATGTAGTGACATCTCATTGTGATGTTGAATTCCAATTTCTTGACGAATAGTGACATTGAGCATCTTTTTATATAGTTGTTGACTGAACATCTTTGGCATTGCCCTTCTTTGGGGTTGGAATGAAAACTGACCTTTTCCAGTTGTGTGGCCACTGCTGAGTTTTCTAAATTTGCTGGCATATTGAGTGCAGCACTTTAAAAGCATCATCTTTTAGAAATTGAAATAGCTCAACTGAGGAGGATTCCATCACCTCCACTAACTTTGTTCATAGTGATGCTTCCTAAGGCTCATTTGACTTCACATTCCAAGATGTCTGGCTCTAGGTGAGTGATCACACCATCGTGGTTATCTGGGTCATGAAAATCTTTTTTTGCCTAGTTCTTCTGTGTATTCTTGCCATCTCTTCTTAATATCTTCTGCTTCTGTTAGGTCTATGCCATTTCTGTCCTTTATTGAGCCCATCTTTGTATGAAGTGTTTCCTTGGTATCTCTCATTTTATTGAAGAGATCTCTAGTCTTTCCCAAAGAAAAATAGTTTTCCTCTATTTTTTTGCATTGATCACTGAGGAAGGCTTTCTTATCTCTCCTTGCTACTCTTTGTAACTCTTCATTCAAATAGGTATATCTTCCCTTTTCTTCTTTACCTTTAGCTTCTCTTCTTTTCTCAGCTATTTTTAAGGCCTCCTCAGAAAGCCAGTTTGCATTTTTGCATGTACCACCCTTATGGCCGAAAGTGAAGAGGATCTAAAGAGTCTCTCGATGAAAGTGAAAGAGGACGATGAAAAAGCTGTCTTAAAATTCAATATTCAGAAAACAAAATCATGGCATCGGTCCCCTCACTTCATGCAAATAGATGGGGAAACAATGGAGACAGTGACACATTTTATTTTCTTGGGTTCCCAAATCACTGCAGATGTTGATTGCAGCCATGAAATTAAAAGACATTTGCTCCTTGGAAGAAATGTTATGAAAAACTTAGACAGCATATTAAAAAGTAGAGACGTTACTTTACCAACAAAGATCTGTCTAGTCCAGGGTATGGTTTCTTCAGTAGTCATGTATGGATGTGAGAGTTGAACTATAAAGAAAACTGAGTGCCAAAGAATTGTTACTTTTAAACTATGGTGTTGGAGAAAACTCTTGAGTGTTCCTTGGACTGCAAGGAGATCCAACTAGTCCATCCTAAAGGAAATGAGTCTTGAATATTCATGGTATGGACTGATGCTGAAGCTGAAACTCCAATACATTGGCTACCTGATGCGAACAACTGACTCTTTTGAAAAGACCCTGGTGCTGGGAAGATTGAAGGTGGGAGGAGAAGGGGATGACAGGATGAGATGGTTGGATGGCATCACCGACTCAATGGACATGAGTTTGAGTAAACTCTGGGAGTTGGTGATGGACAGGAAAACCTGGTGTTCTGCAGTCCATGGGGTCACAAATATTCAGACATGACTGAGCAATTGAACTGAAGTGAACTGAAGGGTGTACTGAGCAGTATTACCACCTATTCCTTTCTGCACCCATTGGTTAACAGCTATGCAATCCTATTTCCACTTTCAGAAATAGGAAGTAAAAATTTCCCAAGGGAGTCTTTGGGAGTGGTAATAAGTGAGACCACCCCTGCTCTTGGCATCAGTATCATATATACTTCCAACTGATGACCCAGTACTAAATAAGGAACTTTGATTTAACTATTAACTGTGAGTTGTCACTCAGTATTGTCAATAGCGTGCACATAAGCTGTATCAGTCCTTCCTGTGAATGCAATATGCCAGTGGATCTCATGATCATTAGCTGGTCTGACACCTCCTTGGTCTGATGCATTTTTTATGTGGGATTACATGCTGGTAGAGCAAACACTCTGTAAGACCCTAGATGGTTGTGCTGGCTAAGGTCTGGCATAAAGCAGGTAAACCTGTATTGGGGATATGTATCTAATTTAGTCAAAATGCATGAGTTGTTTTCAAAAAGATAAACAATATGGCTTGTTGATGGCATGACTTTCTCTGGAACAGTAGGGGCCCATGATGTAATATTCGCGCTGAGACCTTTCATGAATGTAGCACTTTTGTACGAATATGACTAGGTTCTTTCATTTTCTTGAACACCATAGGGTCTGCCCGATTGTGTGGGCCAAACAGCAGGGCTATTGTGGAGTAACCTGGACTACTAGCAGATACTTTTCAGCTCCAGGTATCCCCTCCAAATCAAAACCCTTTGTGTTATTCATTGTAAGATCCTAAGTTTCTCATATATAGATTGTTCTATTTCTGGGATTTGAAGAAACCTCCAACATTGTCCTTCTTTCTTTGTGGCAAGAGATGGGATTGGCAATCATTTTTCTTACTTAAGATGGGATGTCCTTGATTACTAGGTCCCTAAATTTTACTGATGTGACTGGCCTCTGATCACTCTTCCTAATGATGGTGCAAGTTTAGTAGACCTTGCTGTTCTTTTTCCTTTGAGCTCTTTGTTTTCTACTATCTCCACAGTTTGCTGAAGCCTGGCCTGCGAGGTAAGTGTGGATATCTTAAGACTTTTCATCCAGTCTACCTACTAAGTGTCATAGAGGACTTAAGAACTTGTTCAGTCCTTTATCATCAGAGAAATGCATATCAAAACCATGATGAGTTACCATTTCATACCTGTTAGAATAGCTCTCATTAAAATACACACACACATACACACACACACACACACATGCACACATGTGTAAAACCACAAAATAACAAGTGTTGGCAAGGACATGGAAAAAAATCAAACACTTTTGCATGCTGGTAATAATGTAAAATAGCATAGCCCCTGTGGAAAACAGCTTTCAATCCCTCAAAAAATGAACAGAATTATTGTATGATCCATCATTTATACTTTTGAATATATACCAAATAAAAGAAAAGACTTTAACAGATATTTACACACCTATGTTCACAGCAGCATTATTCACAATAGCCAAACTGTGGAAACAATCCAAGTGTCCACTGATGAATAGATGAAAATATACATGTATACAAGAGAATATTATTCAGCCTTGGAAAGAATCAAATTCTGATGAATGCTATAATATGGATGGATCTTGAAGGCATTATGCTAAGTGAAATAAACTATTCACTAAAGGAAAAAAATATTGTATGAATCCACTTAAATAAGATACCTAAAGTAGTCAAATTCATAGAAACAGAAATTAGAATGGTGGTTTCCAGTGGCTGGGGGAGGGTGGAATGGGAGTTTATTATTTAACAGGTATAGAGATCCAAACTTGGAAGATGAGAAAGTTCTGGACATGGATGGTAGTGATCATGACACAACCATGTAAATATTACATGGTTATGTTTAACATATAATTAATTACCATGTTAATTCCACCATTTCTTCACTTAAATATGGTTAATTTTATGCTATGTATAGTTTCACTTCTTTGTTTGCATACTCAGTTTTGTCCAACTCTTTGTGACTCTATGGACTATAGCCTGCCAGATTCCTCTGTCCATGGGATTTCCCAGGCCAGAATACTGGAGTGGGTTGCCACTTCCTCCTCCAGAAGATCTTCATGACCTAGAGATCAAACTCATGTCTCCTGCACTGGCAGGCGAATTCTTAGTTTACTAATATACATATACAGTTTACTATATATGCTATATAGTTTCTAATATATATTATATATTTTTCCATTTTCCAAAAATAAAAAGTATATCAATATTTTCTGTCCCTTCATCTCAAATGATACCATATAATATTGTATGCTTTCAACATTTTGTGAAATTTTCCTTTCCCAAGATATTAATCCTACATAGCAATTCATGAAATAATAATATCATAACTTAATGAATACCAAGAAAATATTCATTCAGAATTGTACAAAATATTTTTTCACTAAAGCATAGTGTTATTGAGGTTGAGTAATAATCCTCCCCCAAGTAATAATAGTATTTTCTCACATTCTCTACAGTTTCTGGACTACTTATAGCACTAGAAACTTGATTTTCAAGACATCTAAGTATCTTCTCTTTCTGTCTTTACTCTGTATCAGTCACTACCTGGTGTCATATTACTTATTTACTTCAATATTTTGTTATAACAGAGGGTAAACTCAACGAGACAGAGGATTCTCCATTTTATTCACTCAAATAATCCCATCCCACTCTCTGTAAGGGTGCTGAAAATATTCATAATAAAATGGTCAAACAATTAAATAAATTTAATTTTCTTACTCTTGATTTCAAATGATTGTATTACTAGAGACTATTCACTGGATACTATTCACCTGTTGGGGCTTCCCTAATAGCTCCGTTAGTGAAGAATCCACCTGCAGTGCAGAAGATCCTGGTTTGATTCCTGGGTTGAGAAGATCACCAGGAGAAAGGAAAAGACTACCAACTTCAGTATTCTGGCCTAGAGAATTCCATGGGCTGTATAGGTCATGAGGTTGCAGTGAGTCAGACATTACTGAGTGACTTTCACTCACTCATTCATTCACCTGTTAAGTAAAATGTGTTATGAATTTTAGCTCAATACATGCAAGCAATTGCAATTACTAGATGTTTTATTAATTTTACTGTTTAAAGTGAAATTTTTTGTTGTTGTTGTGCTGTGAGGCTTATGAGACCTTAGTTCCCCAACCAGGGATCAAGCCCAAGCCCTTAGCATTCAACGTTCAGAATCCTAACCAATGGACCATGAGGGAATTAGCAACACATTTATTTAAAACAAAGTTAAACTAATATTTTTTGTTTGTTTTCATGTGTTATTGACTATCCCTAATTTCTATATGCTTTCTTGGATTATTTTGAGAAATTCAGTGTGTGTAGCCAGACTCTGTTCAGAAATCTGAATATATTGTTCTTTGGGAATATGAAGTTATGGTAGCATTTCAGTTGTAATTATTTTCTGTTTATCTATTTGTTTCTGTCTATGATGATTCTATTGGATAACACTCTTACTTCTCTTGAAAAAAATCTCTAATACTGTATGTGAATTGATTTGGATACCTGTGGGTACTTATATAACAAGATAGAAACATTGGTGTGCAGATTTTCTTTATCCTCTCAGTCCTGCCATATCATGAATATGTGTCTAATTCATATTTACCTCATCTGTAATTATAGAGGATCCAATTTTCAATGAAGTGAATGGATAAATAAAATATATAGTAAACAGCTATTATACACAAAACATCATAGCAAGGTTTTTCTTTGTTACTGAATATATATTATTAGCTCCTAATATTCTGGTCCTGTAGAATGGCAGTGTTCTTACTTGAGCCTTGTGTGTACTCTGTGAAATAACTTCTTTAAAACAACAGAAACAGCTTCATATAGCTACTGTAGAGCCTAAGTGACTCCCTCTTAAAAAGAGGAGCTGCCATCTTGTGATAGAAGACATCACTCAAGTTCCCCCACCCCCAGGTCACCACCCTAGACACGACTGCCAATCAAGGGTTAGCACTGCCAATCAGGGGTTAGCGCACGAAAATCCCCTCACCTCCCCTCCCGTCCTGGCCCGTCACCGGACGCTGAAACACATTACCCCATCCGAGCCCTCCTACCCTTTGTCTCTTTCCCTTAAAAACCTTGTACCATGCCGCTCAGGGCCGCCGCCCTCACTCCTCTGCGTCGGTGTGTGTATGTGCGGTCCGGACCCGGGTCTGTAATAAACTCCCTCTTGCGCTTGCATCGGTAAATGGCCTCCTGGTGGTTTGTGGAGATTGGGATCTGGGCACAACACTACCACTTATTTTTCAACAATCAGGAGTTAGTGTTATGTTTATTCATTTATTTTATTTCATGTATAGCTTAAGTGTTAATAATATGTAAATCATCCTTCTATTATCTGTTAAACATATAAGAAATCCAGTTGTTATAAAATATTTTATCACTGTCTTCAGTTCAGTTCAGTGGCTCGGTCCTGTATGACTCTTTGCAACCACATGGACTGCAGCACACCAGGCCTCCCTGTCCATCACCAAATCCCGGAGTTTACTCGAACTCATGTCCATTGCATTGGTGACGCTGTACAACCATCTCATACTCTGCCGTCCCCTTCTCCTCCCACCTTCAATCTTTCCCAGTATCAGGGTCTATTCAAATGAGTCAGTTATTTGCATCAGTGGTGAAAGTATTGGAGTTTCAGCTTCAGCATCAGTCCTACCAATGACTATTCAGGACTAATTTCCTTTAGGGTGGACTAGTTTGATCTCCGTGCTGTCCAAGGAACTCTCAAGAGTCTTCTCCAACACCGCAATTCAAAACCATCAATTCTTCAGTGGTCAGAGTTCTTTATAGTCTCTCACATCCATACATTACTACTGGAAAAACCATACACTTGACTAGATGGATATTGTTAAAGTAATGTCTCTGCTTTTTAATATGCTGTCTGGGTTGGTCATAACTTTCCTTCCAAGGAGTAAGTATCTTTTAATTTCATGGCTGCAGTCACCATCTGCAGTGATTTTGGAGCCCCAAAACATAAAATCTGACACTGTTTCCACTGTTTCCCATCTATTTCCCATGAAGGGTCCAGATGCCATGATCTTAATTTTCTGAATGTTGAGCTTTAAGCCAACTTTTTCACTCTCTTCTTTCACTTTCATCAAGAGGCTCTTTAGTTCTTCTTCACTTTCTGTCATAAGGGTGGTGTCATCTGCATATCTGAGGTTACTGATATTTCTCCTGGCAATCTTGATTCCAGCTTGTGTTTCCTCTAGCCCAGTGCATCTCATGATGTACTCTGCATATAAGTTAAATAAGCAGGGTGACAAAATACAGCCTTGATGTACTCCTTTTCCTATTTGGAACCAGTCTGTTGTTCCATGTCCAGTTCTAACTGTTGCTTCCTGTCCTGCATACAGGTTTCTCAAGAGGCAGGTCAGGTGGTCCAGTATTCCCATCTCTTTCAGAATTTTCCACAGTTTATTGTGATCCACACAGTCAAAGGCTTTGGCATACTCAATAAAGCAGAAATAAATGTTTTTTATCGAACTCTCACTTTTTCGATGACCAGCGGATTTTGGCAATTTGATCTCTGGTTCCTCTGCCTTTTCTAAAACCAACTTGAACAACTGGAAGTTCATGGTTCATGTTTGCTGAAGCTTGGCTTGGAGAATTTTGAGTATTACTTTACTAGTGTGTGAGATTAATGCAATTGTGCAGTAGTTTGAACATTCTTTGGCATTGCCCTTATTTGGGATTGAAATGAAAACTGACCTTTTCCAGTCCTCTGGCTGCTACTGAGTTTTCCAAATTTTCTGGCATATTGAGTGCAGCACTTTCACAACATCATCTTTCAGGATTTGAAATAGCTCAACTAGAATTCCACCACCTCCACTAGCTTTGTTCATAATGATGCTTCATAAGGCCCACATGACTTCACATTCCCGGATGTCTGGCTCTAGTTGAGTGATCACACCATCATGATTATCTGGGTCATGAAGATCTTTTTAAAAATTATTTTGAATTCTAATATGAAGACTTGGCCAAATCACAAACAGCACAGATATTTTCTCTAGTCAGAGGCTTGCAAACATTTATTCTCACAAAAATATACTACTTGTCACCAAAGAAGTTAGATGCATGGATAAAGATTGCTTAGGGTAAAATTTTCAATGTTGCTGACAAAACAAGTAAATGTGCTTGCCCGGTTGATGGCTGGTTAATAGTGTTATCTTTATATACAAAAGATAGCCTATTAAAACCAAGGAGAATTGGTATGACACAAATAAAAATACTTATTTTACCCACAGAATAAGACTTGCATAGATTTTAATATTAAAAATTTATTTTTATACTATTTTTAGAAAACTTAATTAAAATGGAAATTGGATTTCCATTGAGAGTAGAAAAAATAGCAACACTGAGTAAATTTATTGTTGCATGTATCTATAACAAGTGACTGCAGCATAATTTTAGCTGTATAATTGGGTTTCTCACAAAAGTCAAAGACCCCGATTTTACCTTCAGTACAAAGCAGAAGGTAGACATATATTATTGTGAGTTTTATATGAAAAACAAATGATAGAATTTTACTTATTATGTTTATTTCATGCTAGCTACTGAAAAATATGGACAGTATATTTAAAACCAAGCAATATAATTTGATTATATGTTTTGGAAGGAAGTAATACACACAATTGGCTTTGCAGCATTCTAGACAATTATCAATATTTTATAGTAATTTTTCATAATTATGTATGTTTACTTTGTTAATTAAATTACCATAAAAATGTCTCAAGTTATCACAGTGAGAAAAATAAACACGTTTTCATTTAGTATTTCTTATTAACCAGAACAAGTGTCTAACATGTAGTTAGCCTTTGACATATGCTTTATGCAAAGTTCTGTCACTGATTTTAATAATTCTGAAGACAAGGATATATTAACTCCACTTTCAGATTAAAAATACAAATGTACAGGCTTAGGTATTAAATGCCTTTCTCTAGTAAATACTGCTAGTTTCTGAGACTCAATTTACTAGAGATTCAGACATACTTTAATTTTATAATGTCCTGATGCTTTTTCCAAGATACAAAACTGCTCCAGATTTTGCCATATTTTCTGACATAGATCTAAAAACAGTAAGGGAGCTATGCTTGCAACGTAAATTATCAGACCATGAGATACACATTAAAGTTGATTTTTAAAAATATCACTATCTTTTTGCTAATATACTTAAAAATAATGCTCTCAGTAGATAGAACATAACCATGGGTCAAAATTTAAAAGTTCCAGGGACTAAACATTTACAGTGAATCCTTGTTTTGCCCTTGCCCCTTATAACATTGTTCCCTTTCCTAGGGCAGCTTTTGTTATCAATTCTTCCTGAGTGTAACTAGAGATAATTTATTCATAGAAAAACAAATAATTATATAGTCTTGACCAGAACTGTTACTTCTCTTGATAGAATGTTTACTAACTTAATTTATATGCATTAATTTGGTTATCTATGGATAAATAGATATGATTATCTATGGATAGATATTATAAATAAAACTATGTAACTAGATAGATGTTTAGGTATGCAAAGTCTGGAGAAATTGTCCTTTTGGAGCATCATGCTATGGAAGTAATTCAGTCATATTTGCTTTTCTTGTGTTGATTGGTTTCTGCCTGTGGTGATTCTCTTGGATAAGTTTTGTCAAGTGCTGCAGTGATGTTCACGATTCCACAAAGCCTGTAATAGGAGAACCCAGCCAGTCAGTGATTTACCAAAGTCTCATTAAATCCCTTTTTAATAGGACTTGTTGCTACTCTTGACAGTGTGTAGAGCTTAGCTGTGCAAGCAACTGAGAGTGAGGCTAAGGTTTCAGCCACTTTGAAGATCTACAGTTAGGAAACATGTTCAGACACCTTAGAGGAAGCTAGTATGGATAAAGAGAGGTTTGGAGGGTGAGGTACAAGTTAAAGAGTAAGAAGTAATGTTTCCATGTGGTAACCATAGAAGAGTTTAGTGTCCAGATAATACAAGGCTTTCTCAGTCATGTGAACTATTTAGATGGCACATAAATATCATGGAAGATTTTATTTATTAAAAAAAAAATGTTTGTTGTAACAAATTCAAGAAAGACATTTTTCTTTACATCATTGTGTTGGTTTTGCCATAGATTTACATGAATCCACCATGAGTATACATGTGTTCCCCTTCCAGAACCCCCCTCCCACCTCCCTCCCGATTCCATCCCTCTGGGTCGTCCCAGTGCATGATGAGACCAATGAAGGAGTTCAAAAGTTCACAAAACAGTGAATTAACCTTAATGTGAGAAGTGAGAAAAACAGACACAAAAGGATAAATAGGAAGCTGGCATAGAAATTGAGGAAAGATTTGACATAAACCTTTACAAAGTGGCAGCATTTGATATGGAGGGCCAAAGTTTTCGGAGAAGATAGGAAATTAAAATTGGTAAAAATGGTGGTGATTTAGAAAACCAAGTGAGAGCCTTTGTGTCAGTGCCTTGTAATTTTTATCTGGCATGCTTCCCTTTGTTCTGGAAGAGAACAGACCACCCTGGTTTATCTCATAAGTACAGAAAACATCGACTGGATCTATGGACACTATATGTGGTCCAGTTTGCTGGGCTTGGCACAATTTCTTTAGTTCTTTTTAGAAAACAGTTATCTGTTTTTGTTGTTTGCTTGGAGATTAATTCCTAAAAAAAAGATATAGGAAATGAGGTAGAATATAGTAAGAGGTTTTTTACGACATATACTGACTTCTGACTACCAGAGTCCTCCCCTGAAATCTTAATTCTTACTTCTAGAAGCCACTGTGTCCAGAGCACAACCCTCTCCTGGGTTCAACAGGTGAATCAAATTCTTTTTTTTCTGCCTTTGTTGCTGTTCAGTCATCGAAACATATCCTGCTCTTTGTGATCCCATGGACTGCAGCACACCAGGCCTCTCTGTCCCTCACCATCTCCTGGAGTTATCTCAGACTCATGCACATTGATGAAGAAGGCAATGGCAACCTACTCCAGTACTGTTGCCTGGAAAATCCCATGGGCGGAGGAGCCTGGTAGTCTGCAGTCCTTGGAGTCGCTAAGAGTCTGAAAGACTGAGCAAATTCACTTTCACTTTTCACTTTCATGCACTGGAGAAGGAAATGGCAACCAACTTCAGTGTTCTTACCTAGAGAATCCCAGGGATGGGGGAGCCTGGTGGGCTGCCATCTATGGGATCACACAGAGTCGGACACGACTGAAGCAACTTAGCAGCAGCATCAGCAGCATGCCCATTGAATCAGTGATGCCACTCAACCATCTTATCCTCTTTCACTCCCTTCTCCTCCTGCCCTCTCTTTCCCAGCATCATGGTCTTTTCCAATGAGTCAGCTCTGAGCATCAGGTGGCCAAACTATTGAAGGTTCAGCTTCAGCATCAGTCCTTTCAAAGACTATTCAGGGTTGATTTTCTTTAGGGTTGACTGGTTTGATTTTGCAATCCAAGTGACTCTCAAGAGTCTTCTCCAGCACCATATTTCAGAGGCATCAGTTCTTTTGTGCTTAGTCACCTCACACACTAGTAAAGTAATGTTCAAAATTCTTCAAGCCAGACTTCAGCAATATGTGATCTGTGAGCTGCCAGATGTTCAAGCTGGTTTTAGAAAAGGCAGAGGAACCAGAGATCAAATTGCCAACATTTGATGGATCATCGAGAAGTAAGAGAGTTCCAGAAAAACATCTATTTCTGCTTTATTGAGTATGCCAAAGCCTTTGACTGTGTGGATCACAATAAACTGTGAAAAATTCTGAAAGAGACAGGAATACCAGACCACCCGACTGCCTCTTGAAAAACCTGTATGCAGGTTAGGAAACAGCAGTTAGAGTTGGACAAGGAACAACAGACTGATTTCAAATAGGAAAAGGAGTGCGTCAAGGCAATATATTGTCACCCTGCTTATTTAACTTATATGCAGAGTACATCATGAGAAATGCTGGGCTGGATGAAGCATAAGTTGGAGTGAAGACTGCTGGGAGAAATATCAATACCCTCAGATATGCAGATGACACCAACCTTATGGCAGAAAGGGAAGAGGAAATGAAGAGCCTCTTGATGAAAGTGAAAGAGGAGAGTGAAAAAGTTGGCTTAAAGCTCAACATTCAGAAAACTAAGATCATGGCTTCTGGTCCCATCACCTCATGGTGAATAGATGGGTAAACAGTGGGTGACTTTATTTTGGGGGGCTCCAAAATCACTGCATATGGTGAATGAAGCCATGAAGTTAAAAGACCCTTATTCCTTGGAATGAAAGTTATGACCAATCTAGACAGCATATTAAAAAGTAGAGATATTACTTTGCCAACAAAGGTCCGTCTAGTCAAGGCTATGTTTTTTCCAGTAAGTCATGTGTGGATGTCAGAGTTGGACTATAAAAAATCCTGAGCACTGAAGAATTGATGCTTTTGAGCTGTGGTGTTGGAGAAGACTCTTGAGAGTTCCTTGGACGGCAAGGAGATGGACTGCAACCAGTCCATCCTAAAGGAAATCAGTCCTGGGTGTTCATTGGAAGGTCTGATGTTGAAACTGAACCTCCAATATTTTGGTCACCTGATGCCAAGAGCTGACTCATTTGAAAAGACCCCAATGCTGGGAAAGATGGAGGGCAAGAGGAGAAGGTGACAACAGAGGATGAGGATGGTTGGATGGCATCACTGACTCAATAGACATGAGTTTGAGTGGGCTCCGGGAGTTGGTTTTGGACAGGGAGGCCTGGCGTGCTGAAGCTCATGGGGGTCTCAAGAGTCAGACACAACTGAGTGACTGAACTGAACTGAACTGAGCCTTCTTTATGGTCCAAACATCACATCCAAACATGACTAGAAAAAACATAGCTTTGACCATATAGACATTTGTCAGCAAAATGATGTCTTTACTTTTTAATATGCTATCTAGGTTTGTCATAGCCTTCTTTCCAAGAAGCAAGTGTCTTCTAATTTCATGGTTGCAGTCACTATCCATAGTAATTTTGGAGCCAAGAAGGGAAAATCGATCACAATTTCCATTGTTTCCCCCATTTATTTGCATTGAAGTAGATGCAAATTGTATTGCTGGCAATTTGATCTCCTGTTATTCTGCCTTTTCTAAACCCAGCTATACATCTGGAAGTTCTCAATTCAACTACTCCTGAAACCTAGCTTGAAGGATGTTGAGCATAACACTATTAGCATGAGAAGTGAGTGAAACTGTCTGATAGCTTGAATAATTTTTAGACTGCCCTTCTTTTGAATTGCAATGAAAACTGACTTTTTCCAGCCCTGGGGCCACTGCTGGGTTTTTCAAATTTGCTGACATATTGAATGCAGCACTTTAACACCATCAGCTTTTAGTATTTTAAATAGCTCAGCTGGAATTCCATAACTTATGCTAGCTTTATTGATGGTAATGCTGCCCAAGGCTCACGTGACTTCACACTCCAGGATGTCTGGTTCTAGATGTGTGACCACACCATCATGGTTATCCTGGTTATCAAGACCTTTTTTATACATTTCTATGTAGATGGTACATGGCTGAGCTTTAAAGGGTGGACCACAGGCTTTTTTCTTCAAATATTCTAGACAATTCTATTCTAACATTTGATATTTGGAGATGAAGTATGATGATTTCCATCTTTAAAATTCTTTTTCCATACATGGATGCTTGAATGACTTTTCTATTTTAATTTCCATGCTTTTAATGTCTAATAAGGAGAATTCCTCTTGTCAGATGTAACTGTTAAAATTATAGCAATTAATTTTGATAACTATTCTCCTGAGAGTCATATGTACCCTTTATTTTTACATCATCTTCTGTAAATATACTTGAAATAATGATAGACCGATTGGAGGAATACAAGAAATAGTATTTAATGCTTAAATAAAGTTATTCTATAACACAAGATAATTGAAATCCCAGAGAATCTCTCTCTTTCCTTCTTCATGGTGAATTCTACATTTATGGGGTTTCATCTTGAAGTTGAAAAGCAGATTCTATCACTAACTATTATTATTTGTCATTAATTTTTGGAACCAATTAGTGCCCATCTTTCTTAAATGAATTCCATAGCAGGCCATGTGTGTGTGTGTGCATGTGTGCACATGCTCAGTCACATCATCTTGTCTGACTTTTTGTGACCCCATGGACTGTAGCCCCTCAGGTTCTTCTGACCATGGGCTTTTTCCCAGCAAGAACATTGGAGTGACTTACCATGCCCTCCTCCAGGGGATCTTCCCAACCCAAGGGTTGAACGCAAGGGTCTCTTGTGTCTCCTGCATTGCTCGCAGATTCTTTACCTGCTGTGCCATCAGGAAGTCCAAAGCAGGCCTTGGATTTTATGCAAATAAGCCTATTACTGCAGTGCCTGCTGTCTCCAATTCCAAGAGCAGCAGTCTTCTTTCTTGTACCCTGTACTTCAGTTGTTCTGCTAAAAAGTCATATATTAATATGCATAAATATTACAAAATATAAAATTTTTCATGAATTTATAGTACTATATGTGTGTGCCTACAATCTTTTCCATTGCCAAAGACATTACGTTTTATGTTTAAAATATATCTGTCCTTTATTTTGCTGAACTACTTAGTGGGCATATACATGGCTCTGATTGGGGTTCTCAAATTAGCAAGGAGATCAAAACTGTCAATCCTAAAGGAAATGGGGCTTCTCTCATGGCTCAAATGGTAAAGAATCTGACTGCAATATGGAAAACCTGTGTTTGATCCCTGGATTGGGAAGATCCCCTGGAGGAGGGCATGGCAACCCATTATAGTATTCTTGCCTTGAGAATCCCCATGGACAGGGGAGCCTGGCTACTGGCCACCCTGAATATTCATTGGAAGGACTGATGCTGAAGCTGAAGCTGAATTTGGCCACCTGTTGCAAAGAGCCAACTCACTGGAAAAGACCCGCTGCTGGGAAAGTTTGAGGGCAAGAGGAGAAGGGGATGATAGAGGACGAGATGGTTGGATGGCATCAAAAATTCAGTGGACTTGAGCTTGAGCAAACTGCAGGAGGCAGTGAAGGACAGAGAAGCCTGTCATGCTGCAGTCCATGATGTTGCCAGGAGTTAGACATGACTGAGTGACTGAACAAAGATGACAATGTGGTGCTGACAGTTTGGTGGACAGACACGAGTGTTGCCTCCAGCTACAGCTGCTTACTGGTGCAGTTGTTAATCTGTCCTGCTCTTAGTGTTTGCCAGACTTACTGATTCACTTCTTACAAAAACTGTGGCAGAACTTATGGGATGTCAGAGTGAAATTAAGTTATCAAAATTGATGGCCACCAAATCAGTCTTTGGTGTTGTCTTACCTTTGCCTTGCATGTTCTAGGGAAACCATTTGCCATGACATTAGGAAAGCTCAAGGAGCTATCCACATGATGAGAAACTGTTCTACCAATAACCACTGCACAAATGGGGTACAGACTCCTACTCTCTCAGTCAAGCCTTCAGAGAAGACCACAGCTTTGGTTGACATCTTGCCTGCTAGTTCATGACGAACACTGAGCCCAGAACATGTGCTAAATTGTGACTGGTTTCCTGCATCACAGACACTGAGCTAAAGGATGTTGGGTATTTAGACCTCCTACGTGTTGGTTAATTTGTTCCACAGTGTAGATTAAAAATAATGTTTTTCCTATTTAAATTATTCTTCTCTCCAGCTCAGTAACAGTAATATTGCCACATACTAGGGTGGAGGAACCTATTAGAATACAGTTAATCATGGACAACTTTTGTAGTCAAAATAATTACCCAAGTTAATTAGGTCAGTAGATAATGTCCTATGTCATCTGGCCTGTAATTTGACAATCTAATTCAATCTGAACTGATTTTGTTTTTTCAAGATTTTTCCTTGGTTCTTCTTTACCAGTGTAAATTCCTACATCCTATTTTTTTTTTTTTTTTGTCATTGCTGTTGTTACTGTTACTCTATTTTATAGAAATTCATCAGGAGCTAGGCTTTATTCAAATGAAGCTAAGAACTAAAGTTGGAGAGTTATATGTATTCTTAATTTCCCTTTTTAGATTAGTTTTAAAAACAATGAAAATAGCTGGATTATTTCAGGATAGCTCCTTTATGTCAATAATAAAAGTAAAAAGATCTAATGCATGTACATTTTATATATCATTTTTGGAAATTGAAAACAGGGACTACACAATCTCTTTTGGAAGTTACCTTAACATATTGAAGCCATTAGAAAAAAGATTATATAATGCCAATACAAAAAAAAAAGTACCAACTGATTTAGGGTTATTGTGTGTTTACAAATTTATTTTCATAAATATTCATCTATCCTAAATTGTCCTTGACAAGCATTTTTTAAACGTTTTTGATGTTAACATTGTTGTTTTAAAGCACCTCAGAAAGCTGTCATAAAAACAGCCTTCAAAATGTCATGAAATGTTAAAACACAATGTGAAATAGGAAGTTAATGAAGTCAAAAGGTCAGGATTTTAAAAACTACCAGAGACTATGTGATGAGTTGTTATGCTGAGTGAAAATTAAGCCTTCAGTTCAGTTCAGATTAGTCTCCTAGTTGTGTCCAGCTCTTCGTGACACCATGGACAGAAACACGCCAGGCTTCCCTGTCCATCACCAACTCCCAGGCTTACTCAAAAACATGTCCATCGAGTGGGTGATATCATCCAACCATCCTCTGTCGTCCCCATCTCTTCCCACTTTCAATCTTTCTCAGCATTAGGGTCTTTTAAATGAGTCAGTTCTTCCCATCAGGTGGCCAAAGTATTGGAGTTTCAGCTTCAGCATCAGTCCATACAATGAATATTCAAGACTCATTTCCTTTAGGATGGACTGGTTGGATCTCCTTGCAGTCCAAGGGACTCTCAAGAGTCTTCTCCAACACCACAGTTCAAAAGCATCAATTCTTCATCGCTCAGCTTTCTTTATAGTCCAACTCTCACATCCACACATGACTACTGGAGAAACCATGGCTTTGGCTAGAGGGACCTTTACTGGCAAAATAATGTCTCTGCTTTTTAACATGCTTTCTAGGTGGGTCATAACTTCTCTTCCAAGGAGTAAGCGTCTTTTGACTTCATGGCTTCAGTCACCATATGCAATTATTTTGGAGCCCAAGAAAATAAAGCCTCTCACTGTTTCCATAGTTTCCCCATCAATATGCCAAAAAGTAATAGGATTGGATGCTATGACGTTAGTTCCCTGAATGTTGAGTTTTAAGCCAACTTTTTCACTATACTCTTTCACTTTCATCAAGAGGCTCTTTAGCTCTTCTTCACTTTCTGCCATAATGGTGGTGTCATCTGAATATCTGAGGTTATTGATATTTCTCCCAGTGATCTTGATTCCAGCTTGTGTTTCATCCAGCCTGGTATTTCGCATGATGTACTCTGCATATAAGTTAAATAAGCAGGGTGACAATATATATTCTTGACATACTCCTTTCCTAATTTAAAACCAGTCTGTTGTTCCATGCCCAGTTGTAACTATTACTTCTTGACCTTCATACAGATTTCTCAAGAGGCAGGTCAGGTAGTCTGATATTCCCATCTCTTGAAGAACTTTCCACAATTTGTTGTGATCCACATAGTCAAATGCTGTAGCGTAGTCAATGCAGCAAAAGTAGATATTTTCCTGGGACTCTCACTTTTTTGATGATACAGAAGATGTTGGCAATTTTATCTCTGGTTCCTCTGCCTTTTCCAAATCCTGCTTGAACACCTGGAAGTTCATGGTACTCACGTAACAGTACAGGCTCACGTACTGTTAAAGCTTGGCTTGGAGAATTTTGAGCATTATTTTTCTGATGTGTGAGATGAGTGCAGCTGTGGAGTACTTTGAACCTCCTTTAGCATTGCCTTTCTCTTGAATTGGAATGAAACCCGACCTTTTCCAGTCCCTTGGCAACTGCTGAGTTTTCCCAAATTTGCTGGTATGTTGAGTGCAGCACTTTCGCAGCATCAGCTTTTATGATTTGAGATAGCTCAGTTGGAATTCCATCATCTCCATTAGCTTTTTTTTATATAAGGCCCACTTAACTTTGCATTCCAGCATGGCACTAGGTTAGTGACCATACCATTTTGGTTATCTGAGTGATGAAGATCTTTTTTGTATAGCTAACTGTGTATTCTTGAAATCTTTTAATATCTCTGCTTCTGTTAAGCAGTGCAGGGAGCAGTGAAGTTGCTCAGTCGTGCCTGACTCTTTGCAACCCCATGGACGGTAGCCTACAAGTCTCCTCTGCCCATGGAATTTTCCAGGCAAGAGTACTGGAGTGGGTTGCCATTTCCTTCTCCAGGGAATCTTCCCAACCCAGGGATCGAACCCAGGTCTCCCGCATTGCAGTCAGATGCTTTACCATCTGAGCCACCAGGGAAGCCCTATTGTGCCCATCTTTAAGTGAATATTCCCTTGGAATCTCTAATTTTCTTGAAGAGATATCTAGTCTTTCCCATTCTACTGTTTTCCTTTATTTCTTTACATTGATTACTGAGGAAGTCTTTCTTATCATTTCTATTCTTTCGATCTCTGCATTCAAATGGGTATATCTTTCCCTTTCTCCTTTGCCTTTAGTATCTCTTTTCTTTTTTATTGTAACAAATTCAAGAAAGACTTTTTTTTCTTTACAATACAGTGTTGGTTTTGCCATACATTGACATGACATGTGTATACATGTGTTCCCCTTCCAGAACCCCACTCCCACCTCCATTGCGATTCTATCCCTCTGGGTCATCCCAGTGCACCAGCCCTGAGCACCCTGTATAATGCATCAAACCTGGGCTGGTGACTCATTTCACATATGATAATTTACATGTTACAATGACGTTCTCCCATATAATCCCAACCTCTCCCTCTCCCTTAGATTCCAAAAACTGTTCTATACATCTGTGTTTCTTTTGCTGTCTCTCATACAGAGTTATTGTTACCATCTTTCTAAAGTCCATACATATGCATTAGTATACTGTATTGTTGTTTTTCCTTCTGGCTTACTTCACTCTGCATAATAGGTGGTATATTTTCATCCTAGGTATTTAACTTATATGCAGAGAACATCATTAGAAATGCTAGGCTCGAGGAAGCACAAGCTGTAATCAAGATTGCTGGGAGAAATATCAATAACCTCAGATATGCAGATGACACCACCCTTATAGAAGAAAGTGAAGAGGAACTAAAAAGCCTCTTGATGAAAGTGAAAGAGGAGAGTAAAAAAAAAATTGGCTTAAAGCTCAACATTCAGAAAACTAAGATCATGGCATCTGGTCCCATCACTTCATGGCAAATAGATGGGGAAACAGTAGAAACAGTGTCAGATTTTATTTTGGGGGCCTCCAAAATCACTGCAGATGGTGATTGCAGCCATGAAATTAAAAGGCACTTACTCCTTGGAAGGAAAGT
The DNA here is from genome assembly GCA_007570785.1 of Antilocapra americana. Lineage (NCBI taxonomy): Eukaryota > Metazoa > Chordata > Mammalia > Artiodactyla > Antilocapridae > Antilocapra > Antilocapra americana. The sequence goes on along the minus strand of ML660211.1, from coordinate 393,952 downwards.
TATGACCAACCTAGATAGCATATTGAAAAGCACAGTTGTTACTTTGCCAACAAAGGTCCATCTAGTCAAGGCTATGGTTTTTCCAGTGGTCATGTATGGATGTGAGAGTTGGAAAGTGAAGAAAGATGAGCACCAAAGAATTGATGGTTTTGAACTGTGGTGTTGGAGAAGACTCTTGAGAGTCCCTTGGACTGCAAGGAGATCCAACCAGTCCATCCTAAAGGATATCAGTCCTGGGTGTTCATTGAAAGGACTGATGTTGAAGCTGAAACTCCCATACTTTGGCTACCTCATGTAAAGAGTTGACTTATTGGAAAAGACCCTAATGCTGGGAAGGATTTGGGGCAGGAGGAGAAGTGGACGATAGAGAATGAGATGGCTGGATGGCATCACCGACTTGATGAACATGGGTTTCGTAGACTCTGGGAGTTGGTGATGGACAGGGAGGCCTGACGTGCTGAGATTCATGGGGTCACAAAGAGTCGGACAAGACTGAGTGACTGAACTGAAGTGAACTGACTAGAGGGACTTTTGTTGACAAAGTAATGTCTCTGCTTTTTAATATGCTGTCTAGATTGGTCATAACTTTCCTTCCAAGGAGTAAACATCTTTTAATTTCATGGCTGCAGTCAGCATCTGCAGTGATTTTGGAGCCCAAAATAAAGTCAGCCACTGTTTCCACTGTTTCCCATTTATCTACCATGATGTGAAGGGACCGGATGCCATGAAATTAGTTTTCTGAATGTTGAGCTTTAAGCCAGTTTTTTCACTCTCCTCTTTCACTTTCATCAAGAGGCTCTTTAGTTCTTCTTCACTTTCTGCCATAAGGGTGGTGTTATCTGCATATCTGAGGGTATTGATATTTCTCCTGGCAATCTTGATTCCAGCTTCTGCTTCCTCCAGCCCAGCGTTTCTCATCATGTACTCTTCATATAAGTTAAATATGCAGGGTGACAAAATACAGCCTTTATGTACTCCATTTCCTATTTGGAACCTGTCTATTGTTCCATGTCCATTTCTATCGGTTGCCTCCTGACTGCATGCAGGTTTCTCAAGAGGCAGGTCAGGTGGTCTGGTATGCCCATTTCTTTTAGAATTTTCACAGTTTATTGTGATCCACACGGTCAAAGGCTTTGGCATAGTCAGTAAAGCAGAAATACGTGTTTTTCTGGCACTCTCTTGCTTTTTCGACAATCCATCGGATGTTGGCAATTTGATCTCTGGTTCCTCTGCCTTTTCTAAAACCAGGTTGAACATCTGGAAGTTCACAGTTCGCGTATTTCTAAAGCCTGGCTTGGAGAATTTTAAGCGTTACTTTATTAGCGTGTGAGATGAGTGCAATTGTGCGATATTTGAACAATCTTTAGCATTGTCTTTCTTTGGGATTGGAATGAAGACTGACCTTTGCCAGTCCTGTGGCCACTGCTCAGTTTTCCATGTTTGCTGGCATATTGAGTGAAGCACTTTCATAGTGTCATCTTTCAGGATTTGAAACAGCTCAACTAGAATGCCATCCATAGACAGAGTAGTAAAAGATTTAAAAAGAATGCAGATTTTTCTTCATCAGCATTTTTCCCCATTCTTTCTGATCAAGCTTGGGATTGAAACTGTCATTCTAACTTCTTAATAAATTTTTTAAACTACAGAAATGAAGACATTATCAACCCATTAGTCCATTGTAGTCTTCCAGGCTCCCCTGTCCATGGGATTTTTCTGGCAACCAACTTTAGTTGGTTGCCATTTCCTTCTCCAGGGACTCTTCCTGACCCAGGGATCAAATGTGGATCTCTCACATTGCAGACAGGTTCTTTACCATCTGAGCCAGCAAGGAAGCATGTTGTAATTTTTTTCAAACTCCACTGAGTAAATAGAAGAGGAAACATATTTATTTCTATAAATGAGAGTGGTAGGTAGTGAATGGGCAATTGGGTGGTAAGGTAGCCACATAGGAGGGCCCTTAGGTGCCAAGTCATGTCCATTTTGTTTTTTTAATCTTGCAGACTGAATGTCTTCTCAATTTCTCTTTAAAGTCTCCAGTCTTTACTTTCTAGGCATTCTCCTACAGCTTTACCTAATTCTAGTCACACTTAGTTTTCAGCAAAGTGCCTTCTGAATGAAAGAAAAAAGTGATAAAACAGAAGTAACCATAAACCTCAAAATAAGATAAAAAATTAAATTCTTCCAGTTCTTATGGAAATGTTTCCTTATGTCACTTTGGTGAATATTGACTCTTCATTTCAGTGAACTTTCATTACATAAAAACTTTAGTATATTTAACTACCTTTTTCTTATTTTGATCTACATAGAGTTTCAGTTCAGTTCAGTAGCTCAGTCATTTCCTACTCTTTGTGACACCATGGACTGCAGCATGCCAGTTTTCCCTGTCCATCACCAACTCCTGGAGCTTGCTCAAACTCATGTCCACTAAGTCAGTGATGCCATCTAACCATCTCATCCTCTTTTTTATTTATTTATTTATTTTTATTTTTTTTAATTAATTTATTTTTTTTACTTGTTTTTGCCATACAATGTCATGATATCACCATGGGTTTACATATGCTTCCCCTCCAGAGCCCCCCTCCCTCCTCCCTCCCCCCCGGGAAATCTCGCTGCACCAGTCCCGAGCATCAATCCTGGGCTGGCGATTGATTAGACACATGACAATTAACATGCTTCAATGCCCTTCTCCCATCTCATCCCACCCTTACCCTCATCCACAAAGTCCACAAGTCTATTCTATACATCTGCGTTCCTTTTGTTGTCTCCCATGTTGGGTTCTCATTACTGTCTTTCTAAATTCCATATATATGTGTTAATATACTGTATTGTTGTTTTTGCTTCTGGCTTACTTCACTCTGGATAATGGGCTCCAGTTTCGTCCATCTGAGTAGAATTGCTTCAAATGAATTTTTTTT
>ML660211.1:293351-391027 GCA_007570785.1 Antilocapra americana | reverse complement strand
GTTTCCTCGGTGTATATGCCCAGCAGTGGGATTGCCGGGTCATATGGCAGGTCTATTTGCAGCTTTTTAAGGAACCTCCACACTGTTTACATAGTGGCTGTACTAGTTTGCATTCCCACCAACAGTGTAAGAGGGTTCCCTTTTCTCCACATCCTCTCCAGCATTTATTGCTTGTAGACTTTTGGATGGCAGCCATTCTGACTGGTGTAAAGTGATACCTCATTGTGGTTTTGATTTGCATTTCTCTGATAATGCATCTCATCCTCTTTTGTCCCCTTCTCCTCCTGCCCTCAATCTTTCCCAGCATCAGAGTCTTTTCACCTGAGTCAGCTCTTCACATCAGGTGGCCAAAGTATTGGAGTTTCAGCATCAGTCCTTCTAATGAATATTCAGGACTGATTTTCTTTAGGATGGACTGGGTGAATCTCCTTGCAGTCCAAGGGACTCTCAAGAGTCATCTCCAATACCACAGTTCAGAAGCATCAATTCTTCAGTGCTCAGCTTTCTTTATAGTCCAACTCTCACATACATACATGACTACTGGAAAAGCCATAGCTTTGACTAGATGGACCTTTGTTGGCAAAGTTATGTTTTTGTTTTTTAACATGCTGTATAGGATGCTCTTAGCTTTCTAAATGTAGAGTTTAGGGGATATAAAATACCGATCTTGTGGTACCCGTGAAAGGGAAGAATATGGAGGAAATGTAGAGAAAGTACATATGTTATGGACTGAATGTTTGTGTCCATCCCCAATTCATACCCTGAAATTCTAATACCCAACATCATGTTGTTATTAGATGGGGCCTTGGGAAGTAATTAGGGCTAAATGAATCACTCAAGCACAATCTGCATGTTGAGATAAGTGTTCCTATACAAGGAGAAAGACACTAGAGCCTCCTTTTGGTTCTATATGGGAGGTACTGTATGAGGATATAGCAGGGAAAAAAAATCTGCAAGTAAGGAAGATACCTTGCAGTGGAACCCAATCATGCTGGTACCCTGATCTTGGACTACTCACCCTCCCGAACTAGGAGAGATAAATGTCTAAATTATTAAGCCACCAATATATGGTATTTATTATAGTAGTCCAAGCTAAGACAGATTAATACTTTAAATATAAGTGTGTTAAACGAGCACTTGATCAAATACTGAAGAGTGTTTCTGGGATATCCACTTGTTCACCACACTTAACAATTGTTTGAAAATTATATGAAACAGCATGGAAACTAAGCTGAGATGAAGAGACTTTGATGACTTTAAAGTACTCTCCTGGAAATAGCAACATACAGGGCACAGTATTTTGTTCAAAGACACACACCTGGAATTTTTGGAACCATGGTCATTGCTTCATGAAATCATGTCCAATGAACCACAGTAATGTCTCATTTAATATTCTGAAATAATAATGTGATTACTTTTGTCATTTTCTAAAATTACAAAATAGATGAACTATGTCATCAGTTTTGATGAATGAAGCATAATAATGCTGCATTAGCAAATGGAAACCTAATTAACCAAATACAAGGAACAACTGAATAATTACTTCTAATATTAAAATAATTATTATATAATTACATAGCTTCAAATGTACTAAACTGCATTGTATGAAGCCCATCAAAAAATAAATGTCACATCTTACTGTGTATAATTAAAACCCTGTAAAACACTTTCATTGTATTTATAGACAGCTATATGTTAGTATTTTATTTTTTAACTGCATCCATCACACTTTATAGAACTAGCTTTTGGTGTCAACAGATGAAATCTCTAATGAGTTACGATCAGAAAAAGGAATATAGATGTACTGTACACCAAATTTTCTTTTCCTAATTAGCACAGCAGCTGTTTGGCTGACAGTTTGAATGATATTTTTTGTGTTTATTCTAAATCACCTGTATAATTTATGGACATTTTGGTTGGAACTTGCCATATTCTTTTGTTTTCTTTTCAAAAATAGCAGGATAAACTAACCTTTGCTGAATTATGTATTCTATTATTAAACTAAGGTTAGATACACAATGACCAAATAACCAAACACTATAAGTTGTATTATAAAAATACAATCAAAAAACAAATGACAAAAATATATTTCAATATATGAATATATGTAATTTTTGAAATCTGTATGACTGTAAGAATCTACAAAGAATATAAAGTAGACCTATGCATCTTTACTATTTTAAGAAATACATTATCTCAAGCAGATTCCTGTACACAATATAATTCAAATAAAAAAAAGCTATCTGAGATTTACATGAGAAAGTGATTTAAAAAATTTAGGACTTAAAAATGTGTATGTTCAAAATGCAATAACAGTCTAGAAATATCTGGAATATAGAAAGAATATTGTGGACAAAAAAATACCACCTGCTATTTCAATAAGCCAAGAATGTTGCAGCTATCAAGCCATCAGCCACTCCAGTTGCCCCCAAGGCTGTGTCCTGATGGGAATTCAGCATACAGAAAAAGAGGATACTAGTCCTAGATAGTCGAGATGCATATCAAAGGAATAATTTTAATGAGACCAGACTCTTGCATCTTCCTATATAGTAAAGCAATAAAATCATTAACTTGAGATGTCTCTTTTTTGTGATTAGCTGTAGACTTTGGATGTTGAGGACTGCCCTGGTGGCTCAGAGGGTAAGGCATCTGCCTATAATGAGGGAGACCCGGGTTCAATCCCTGGGTTGGGAAGATCTCCTGGAGAAGGAAATGGCAACCCACTCCAGTATTCTTGCCTGGAAAATCCCATGAATGGAGGAATCTGGTAGGCTACAGTTCATAGGGGCTCAGAGTTGGACATGATTGAATGACTTCACTTTATTTCTTTGGATGCTCAACTACCTGTTTTATTTTCAGCAAAAACTCCTATATATCCTGGCTCCTGGCTTACCTCTTTAGAGCAGTTCCTCAAAGCTATCTGAGAACTGTATCCAAGGTTATAGTCCTTAGTCATGCTCTGATTAAAACACAATTCTAAACTTTCAGGTTGTATAATTTTTGTTTTTCTCTTGATAATATACTACAGAATAATTTGTCTTAAAATATTGCATAAAATATATAAATAACAAGAACTGACTATAAAACACAGGAAATTCTATTCAATACTCCATAATGACCTACATGAGAATAGAATCTAAAAAGAGTCAATATATGCATAGGTATAACTGACTCACTCTGCTGTACAGCAGAAATTAATACAGCATTGTAAATCAACTATACTGCAATAAAAATAATTAAAAATGAAATATTAAAAAATATTGCTTATTGGTGCAGAATTGGGCATGCATACTGTGAAAAGATAAACAGTGCAAATACAGTCTCAGTTACATATAAAATGTGCCATATGATACAGGTATCACTTATCAGCTCAGTTGCTCAGTTGTGTCCGACTCTCTGGACCCCATGAACTGCAGCAAGCCAGGCCTCTCTGTCCATCACCAACTCCCAGCATTTACTCAAACTCATGTCCATTGAGTAGGTGATGCCATCCAACCATCTCATCCTCTGTTGTCCCTTTATCCTCATGCCTTCAATCTTTCCCAGCATCAGGGTCTTTTCCAAAGAGTCAGTTCATCACATCAGTGGCCAAAGTATTGGAGTTTCAGCTTCAATATCAGTTTTCCAATGAACATTCAGGACCGATTTCCTATAGGATGGACTGGTTGGACCTCCTTGCAGTCCAAGGGACTCTCAAGAGTCTTTTCCAACACTACAGTTCAAAACCATCAATTCTCCGGTGCTCAGTTTTCTTCATAGTCCAACTCTCACATCCACCCATACATGACTACTGGAAAAACCATAGCTTTAAGTAGAGGGACCTTTGTTGGCAAAGTAATGTCTCTAATACAAGTAGCACTTTAATGAGAAAATGACACTTTATACTAAACCTAAATTCATTCCTGATGCATTAAAGAGTTATTTAAAAAAAATCAGCCATGAAATAACAGGAAAACACATGCAATCTTTTGCCTTCATAGATTGATTTAACGTTAAAAGATTTGGCATTAAAAGTACGAGAGACTGGCCAAGGGAACCTTAACATTATCCATAGCTTGACTTAATTTTAAAGAGGCTATTTCCTGACTCTAGACCCCTGACCTCCCTTTACTTTAGAAAACTTGTCACTATAAATACTTTCTCTGCATCTTTGAAATGTAAATCTTTTAAACAGCCTTTGCCTGTTTTACAACCCAGGAAATGTCTTTCTCAAGGACTTGGGAGCCATCCTTTTGATAGGTAATCATCAAGAAAGATAGCACCTCTATCTCCTATTTCCTGTGGGAGGGTGGGAGCCTAACTTCTCTAGACAAGGGTGCCTTGCTCCAAGCTGCAAAACTGTTTCTAATCACAAAGCTAAGAGGACACTTAATTTTTTTTTTTCAGGGTAAAGCCAATTAGCAAACACAGTGGGAGTAAGGTGGTCTCATTCCAGCTTTTAAAACCCTATCATATTTTGCTTTTTCTTTGATTTTCTTTATTTTTACTGAAGTATATTTGATTTACAATGTTGTATTACTCTGCCCTACAGCATAGTGATGTGGTTATATGTATATAGATATTCTATTTTATATTATTTTCCAATATGGTTTATCACAGGATATTGAATATAGTTCTCTGTGCTATACAGTAAAACCTTGTTTTTTATCCAACCTATAGGATGTTTTGCTTTTTAGTTCAGTGGGAGTTGAGTTTAGATTCAGTTCTGGCAAGTGTTCCTTATTGCAATAGTCTTAAATTAAGTCTTCCTTGTCTGTTTGTCTGGTGCATTTTTTGCATTGACAGAAGACTTCAGACCAGTCCAAGGACTTGTTATGGTTGTAAAATTGGAGGAAAGATTACCTAAACAACTGTATCATTTACATCAGAACATGAATAGGTAGTAGTAAACTGTAGGAAAATAATTTGAAAGGGATGACGTTTGAGTATGTTTTATCTTTGATTTTAAGATAATGTATTTACTTGAGATCTCTTTGGCTTGAGAATTATGCTCTCCTGTTAAGTCATATTGCTACGGACTCTGCAAGCGTTTGTATACAAGGCACAAATAACTGATGACATCCTCAGAATATTGTTGAGCACCTTCTTGAAAGAACTAATGAAGAGTTAATTGAAGGTCAGTTTCCAGGCTGACCAACACACTAGCAAGAATAAGTGACTTCTATGCCAGATGTTGTGATTGATAGAGTAAAGGTGCAACTGTGATTAAGTGACAAATACAGATAATCTGCTACCAAGTTAAAAGAAATTTGAAACAGTTTCGGACTGAGGAAAATACAGTGTATAAATTGATACATGGATTAAACACATTGTGCAGGGAGGATATAATAGACTTTGGATTGGGTATATAAATTCATTACAAAAATTGTTTTAAAAATACAAACAAACTCTTCTCCATATATGTCATAATTATACCAAGCTTAAACACATGACTGGAAGAATTTTTATGAAAAGTGTTTTAACTGCCCAAATGCATTAATAAATCTGACTTCACTCTTAGAAATAGTAACAGTAATTCTTGAATATATTTCTTTCACAATATTTCTCTAACAGGCAATGATAAGTAGTCATGGTGACATACTAGAATCTTAGGTAAAGAAATCACTGCAAACCTGTTACCGACACAACAAATTTATATGTAAATAAATACCTACTCAACATTTAGAAAACTAAGATCATGGCATCCAGTCCCATCGCTTCATGGCAAATAGATGGGGAAACAGTGGAAACAGTGGCTGACTTAATTTTCCTGGGCTCTAAGATCATTGCAGATGGTGATTGCAGCGTTGAAATTAAAAGACGCTTACTCCTTGGAAGGAAAGTTATGACCAACCTAGACAGCATATTAAAAAGCAGAGACATTACTTTGGCAACAAAAGTCCATCTAGTCAAGACAATGGTTTTCCCAGTAGTCATGTATGGATGTGAGAGTTAGATGGTGAAGAAAGCTGAGTGCTGAAGAATTGATGCTTTTGAACTGTTGTGTTGGAGAACACTCTTGTAAGTCCCTTGGACTTCAAGAAGATCCAACCAGTCCATCCTAAAGGATATAAGTCCTGGGTGTTCATTTGAAGGACTGACATTGAAGCTGAAAGTCCAATACTTTGGCCACTTGATGCGAAGGGCTGACTCATTGGAAAAGGCCTTGATGCTGGGAAAAACTGAAAGCAGGAGAAGAAGTGGACGACAGAGGATGAAATGGTTGGATGGCATCACCGACTCAATGGACATGGGATGGGTAGACTCCGGGAGTTGGTGATGGACAGGGAGACCTGGAGTGCTGCAATTCATGAGCTCGCAAAGAGTCAGACACGACTGAGTGACTGAACTGAACTGAACCTACGAATGCAGGTCTTTTTTAAATTGTTAGGATAGTGTTTTAAAGAATTTTTGAACTTTATGTATTTTACCTGTCTGAGCCTAAGATCATTAATAGTTTCGTATACAGTAGAAGCAGATGAGTTGTTCAGTTGCTCAGTCATGTCCAACTGTTTGTGACCCCATGGGCAGCAGCACGCCAGGCCTCTGTCCATCACCAATTCCCGGAGTTTGCTCAAACTCATGTCCAATGAGTCAGTGATGCCATCCTACCAATTCATCCACTGTTGCCCCTTCTCCTCCTCCCTTCCACCTTCCCCAGCAGCAGGATTTTTTCCAATGAATTGGCCAAAGTTTTGGAGCTTTAGCCTCATTCCTTCCAATGAATATTCAGAGTTGATTTCCTTTAGGACTGACCGATCTGATCTCCCAAGGGACACTTGGGAGTCTTCTCCAGCATCACAGTTTGAAGGTGTCAATTCTTTGTCACCCAGCCTTTTTTTATTATCCATCTTTCACATCTGTACTTGACTACTGGAAAATCCATAGCTTTGACTATATGGGCATTTCTTGGCAAAGTAATATCTTTGCTTTTTAATATGCTGTCTAGGATTCCCTAGTGATTCAGATGATAAAGAATCTGACTGCAGTGTGGGAGACCTGAGTTTGATTGCTGGGTCAGGAAGATCCCCTGCAGAAGGAAATGGCAACCCGTTCCTGTATTCTTGCCTGTAAAATCCCATGTATGGAGGAGCCTGGCAGGCTATATAATCCATGTAGTCACAAAGATTTGGACATGACTGAGCGACTTCATTTCACTTCTAGGTTTGTCATTGCTTTTATTTCAAGGAGCAAACCTCTTTTACTTTCATGACTGCAGTCACCATCCACAGTGGTTTAGGAGCCCAAGAAAATAAAGTCTATCACTGTTTCCATTGTTTCGCCATCTATTTGCCATGAAGTGATGGGATCAGATGCCATTATCTTAGTTTTTTTGAATGTTGAAGTTTAAGCCAGATTTTTTACTCTCCTCTTTTAACTTCATCAAGAAGAGTTTATGTATAATTATATGAAATGTGGAGCCATTGAATTAGTTGTGAAAATATGGATTTGAACAAACATGATAAATTATTAAATTTTTAATTTCAGATTCTGTCAACAGCAATCAAATTTCTATGCTGATTCAGGATGTTTTGCTTCAATCAGGTGAGTGATTTCATTTTAACACTGTTAATAAACACACATTTAAAACTGGGAAATTACATTGGTTTAAAAATGCTAACTTTCACTAGAGACTTTACTTCAAAGTATAAAATGACAGAAACATTGCACCATTTAATTTATCCTTATTTGCATACTAATTTAGTAACTTTCATTTTAAATGACCCTTAGACAACTTAAACTTTTAAGAAAAATGTGTTAGATTTTGTTTTAAAAAGTGTAACCCATAACAATTTGAAAAAAATTAGGAAAATGCAAAAAAGTATATATAGAAAAATTATGTGAGCCTATTACAATTCAATATGTTATCCCTACTTAGCTTTTAAAATTTTTATATGACCATAGAGAGCAAGATGTTTACTGATTTCTTAGTATTAAAACATTTATAAGCTTTCATTTTTACTTTTATTCATGTGATAAAATGTTTCCTTTTTCATTAATGCATGGCCTAACATAGTTTTTTATGCATAACCAAAACAAGTATCTACATTACATAGACACTTGATTTGTCAAAGTTCCCCTAATTACCTTGCCATTGTTATGTCCTTGGGTTAAGTCATTTATTTTCTTTAAAGTGAGAGAATGAAAGTTTCTTACAATCTCAGATACCTGATGCTGTCAGAGGAAGTCACTTCCTTTCTTTTGCACATAGAGCATCTTGTAATAAAAACAAACAAAAGGAATAGTAAAAATTACTCCTCCTCAACAACATTGTAGGAACTGTTCATTAGAGCAAATACCTTCTGGTTCTGGTGGCTCAGATGATCAAGAATTTGCCTGTAATGCAGGAGACCCAGATTTGATCTCTGCTTCGGGAATATCCCCTGCAGAAGGGACCAGTGACCCATTCCAATATTGTTGCATGGAAAATTCAACGGACAGACGAGTGTGGTGTGCTACAGTCCAGGGGGCTGCAATGAGTTGGAAACGACTGAGTGAGTACACACACACATCACTTCATTTTTATTTATGTCTCGGTATTGTTAGAAATTGTGATTTAATTTATAGCACCTATAGTATAGACAGTATTAAAATGCATTTACAATATGCATGTATAATTATCATTTAAATAAAAGAACAAATGGATAGTAAGGAAATGGAGCAGGAGAAAATGAAGATATTTTAGAGTCAGTGAGAAATGTACTTATGAAGGATAATCATTTTCACGTTCCTATATTAATTAATTTATTTATATGAGCAATGTGCTTTTAATAGACCAGGCACATAATCCAGTTTGTGGAGCATAGCACTCTAAATATACCAAATGTTTACTTTTGAAGAGTATTGGTTGTACTTCCTCAGATTGCCACATTTTTAGATTGATTTCACTTTTATGTGTCAATATTTGATCATAAAATTTTATGGACAAAATTATAGAAAAGAGTATGAGTAACAGAGGCAGAGAAAGAAAAATATTTAAATGTCAACTGAGAGTACTTTGCTTCCGTTTTAAGCCTATAGGAACCCAAGGGAAATATTTTGTATTGTAAATATGAAAGCAGCAAAATCTTGAAACATGTAGCATCATGGAAATACTAAAAATTTTTCTGGGTTAGAACATGATTTTCTGGCTTCTGCAACAACCCATTTTTTTCCTAAAGATGTATCTGAAATATATACTGTGTTTTAAACATAAAATAGTTTTATATTACTAGTTGATACACTTACTTTCATCTATTTTCATTATTTTTTTCTTTTTTACTTTGTATATGTTTGCTGTTCTTAGAATTATAAAAACTCAGAAGTATTAGTAGGTTTACTTAATTTTTCCCAAGTCAATTTACCATTGATGCTTTTGCTCCCTTTGCAGTCTTTCTAGAAATTTAATTGCAGGGTTATCATTATCATCTTTCTAAATTCCATATATATGCATTTGTATGCTGTATTGTTGTTTTTCCTTCTGGCTTACTTCACTCTGTATAATAGGCTCCAGTTTCATCCACCTCATTAGAACTGAATTTAGAAAGATGGTAACGATAACCCTGTATGCGAGGCAGCAAAAGAGACGCAGATGTATCGAACAGTCTTTTGAACTCTATGGGAGAGGGCGAGGGTAGGATGATAGGGGAGAACAGCACTGAAACATGTAAATTATCATATGTGAAATGAATCACCAGCCCAGGTTCATGAATGATACAGGGTGCTTGGGGCTGGTGCACCGGGATGACCCAGAGGGATGGGATGGGAAGGGAAGTGGGAGGGGGATTTTGGAAGGGGGACACATGTATATCCATGGCGGATTCATCCCAATGTATGGAAAAACCAACACAATATTTTAAAGTAAAAAGTCTTTATTGAATTTGTTACAATAAAAAAAAAATCCTAGGGATCCATGAACAATAATATAGATTATTTTATGGGAAGGAAAATACTCAACAATAATTTATATAATCAGTATATTTAGTATACTGGATCACATTAAATAAAACCATATGTATTTTATTTAAAAATTTAATTGCAGTCAAGTAGCATATAAAATTGTCTTCTTAAAATAAATAGAGCAAAACAATACAAAATGTCCTTAGAATCTACTGGCAGCCATAAACCTAATTTGGACACCCTGCTCTGGTTATTATTATTGCCATTTTCAATTCCCTGTTCAGTTATTACATAGCCACTCACCATTTCTATAGCCATATTCGATGACAGTAGATTTTTTGTAATGTATATAATCGTGACTATATTGCAAAATTAGGAAATGTAAGAACAAGAATTTTGACCATAGTATATTGTTCATTCAGTTACTACAATACACACACTGTCCCATAATATGTGCACATTTTAATCACCAATTTCTTTGGTCATATAGTTTATAGAGTAGCAATAGTGATCCCCAATCACCACTAGTATGGATCTCTAAAATGCCACACAGGTATTTGTGCCACAGAATAATGTTAGCATATTTAATTTATGGGGTTATTATTTTTCTCATGAAAATCTTAAGTGGAAAATTTGTGTTAGAAAGTAGAATTCCTCAGGAACCATTGTTATGCAATGAATTCCTTGTGCTTGCAATGTCTGATGCTTTATTCCTTGAAATGATCATCGCATGATTATGTGGGTTCAGTTCCATATTGTGTCCTGTGCTTGTTGAACTCTGAGATGGTACAGTTTGAATGTGGAGACCAGAGAGGATTTTCCCTTGGAATCATCCTCCCCTGATGTAGTCGGCCTTCCCAGCACAGGTGCTTCTTTCACCTCCTCTCTTGTACTCCGAATACTCTGCCTCTTCTGTCACCCCTTAGGGGCTGTTGTCACATTAGATGACCCTCCCATCAGTTGTCCCCAGCCTTTTTGGCACCAGGGACCAGTTTCATGGAAGACAGTTTTTCCATGGACGGGGGCAGGGGGCCATGGTTTCGATAATTCAAGTACCTTACATTTATTGTACAATTTATTTCTGTTATTATTACATAAGCTCCACCTCAGGTCATAGCATAAGATCCTGGAGGCTGGGGACCTCTGAGTCTAAATAAAACCCAAAGCCTACAGGAGTGGATGCAAATCAAAGCCAGAATTGTGCAGTGGGAATCCTCTGCCAGTGTTTCATACTCCTGTTGCTTTTAACAATTACGAAGTTCTTCCTCTGTCTTTGCCTCCTTTTCCCCAGAGATAACTATGTCCTTTGGGGGATGATGTTTCCAATATTCTTTTGGAATTTATTTATTTTTTAGAGTTTCATCAGAATGCTTTTAGTCTGATGACTGCCTAAATATCTCACTTTAATATAAATAGATAGAACTTACAGTAGAGAAGAAGACAAATATGAAAATTCTGGATAACATTTTCTACTTTTAAAGGAGAGGTAAAACATGTTGGGATAAGTCACATACAGAGTTAGATAATTAAGAAAATAAAAATTAGGTGTGATCATTTTATATCATTTTTATTGAAAAAAGTTCTAGGTTATTGTGGATTATAAAATAAACTCCTGAGAATCATAGAAGTTTTAGATATTATAGTAGTTTTTCAGCAATGAGAGTGAATTAATAGACATTAGAATGCTTCCTCAAGGAATTATTTTAATGGCTAGATTTTTTATTTTATTTTACACCATCTGAAGACAGACTAAATGCTTAAAATTACCTTTAAATCCAATGAGTTTGTGTACAAAATTTGCATTTGTTAATTTCCCCTTTTAAGGACATAAGCTTCTTATAAATGTGAATATGATTTAGGCCTTTTCATGTGTGGGCCATTTTGAATATAAACACACAAATAAACTTTCTATCATTGTGAATATTAGAGATTTTCACGTTTAAATTAGTTCATATTTGAGTGTCTTCTTTAGCATCATCTTATAAATAGGATTTAGAGTATATTAATGATTCTTTCATTGTTAGTAAGAAAAGCAGAGTCACTCTTCAAAACACCTCTAAAATAATTAAAACGTTCTTTTGCCTGTGAACACCTACATATAAATGCACAAAGGTGTATATGGGATAGTCCAAAGAATACATAGTAATATATTAATGACAACAACTTCTATTCAAGATAAATGTGGAAAACTGGGATGCTTAGATACCCATACTGGACAGGCAGGGGCAAAATGGCTCATTATTGAACTGGGAAATCAGTGAGGACTAGATGGAAGAAGCCACTTCCGACTGGGCTTGAGGATATGGGCAGCTTTGTAATGTAATGTGTAATTTGTGAGGCAAATTAATTGCACTCTTTGAGTCACACAGTAACCAGATGGTATAATGGATTAATAATATAAATTTGCTCCAAAAGCTCTGAAAGCTATTTGAGCTCAGTCAGTTCTGTTCAGTCTCTCCACAAAGTGCTTTGCGATGACAATGGCTCTATGCCTAGTGATATTAAATTCAGTTGCTTTTGAAAAAAACAATACTTCATATTTTGATTAGGATGAAAATGAACACATTTTAAAGAAGGCACCCTTATAGATGGTTGAAAATGACATCAGTGACCAAATATATCTGACCT
The DNA here is from genome assembly GCA_007570785.1 of Antilocapra americana. Classification (NCBI taxonomy): domain Eukaryota; kingdom Metazoa; phylum Chordata; class Mammalia; order Artiodactyla; family Antilocapridae; genus Antilocapra; species Antilocapra americana. The sequence continues at coordinate 378,541 of ML660211.1, read as the reverse complement.
TTGAATGTCACAAAATGTCATTCTAATCTTGAAGCATAGAGTGAAAAAGTTCCATTTCCTATGGTTAGAAAATGATACATTTAGCTCCTTGCTTATTTATTAACATGCCTAAAGCACCTAGTAAAAGTCTATTTCATGTTAAATGAAAAGAACCATGACTGCTATACTTTTAGTGCAAAGATTTTTTGTTGTTGTTAAAAATTCTCATCATATTTTGAATGATCAAATATTAGATACAATAGAGGACATTGTCATTTCCATTTCTAGCATACTTTTTAGAGATACGACCACTGTAACAAAATATAAATCAGTCAATTTTTATGTAAGTATTGATTATATGTTTTGTGCTGAATAACGTTTTACTTGGTAGGAATATGAACAAAGAATTGAAAAACATGGCTTGAGAAGAAGTGCAATTGAAAAAGAGAATGAAACAAGACAAAGCGTGCATTTATGTTAAAGGATTCATAAGAGTCTTACACTCTTGGAGAATAAGTAGTTATATTTAAGGTGAAATCATTGTAAAAGTTAATAACTTGGGATTACTGCAAATTGTTAGACATAAATAGGCAGAGCCAGTAACCACAGAGAAAAGTTCAATAGAAGATATTTTATGAAAAATGGTACAAAATATAATTTTTATAAAAGGAAGGAGAAGCAAGCTGAACTTACTGAGTACCTACTATTACTACATCTCAGATAATGTGTTACCTTGGGGGTTATTTTTTATTATTACTAACATCTAAAAACATTTTTAAAGCCCATACACCTAACAGGTAGTTGCCTGTACTGAGATTAAAATTTAGGTTCATCATTGAGTTGTGATTCTACTGCTCTGGTCTTACCCCTGCCTCTAACTTATGTGTAGTTTTAAATGGAATGGCTCTAATAATGAAGAAATTTATACAATCTGACAGAACGATTGCTTTGTTTTCAGACTTGGATTTATTCTATTTTTCTTTAATTTACTACAGTGTGACAATTCATATATTCTTATATATTCACCAATTGGCTCAATGTGGAAACAGATATTAGTGAACATAATAGCCAAGTATACATAAATAGTATAACTATATTATGTAATAAAAGTGTAAGTATACTTCAACTTGCAATGTAATCTTCAAGAAAAGTTACTCTTATATCTTGGTCATAAAAATAATTTGGGTCACTGTAGACAGAGATAAAATATGAGACATTAAAGGAATAAACTGAGTATAGGCACACACAGATTTCTGAGAAAACTATGTTTCTCAGTAATTAGTTATTTGCAGTCACATACAGATGTGAGGGTTGGACCATAAAGAAGGCCAAGTGCTGAAGAATAGATGCTTTTGAACTGTGGTGTTGGAAAAGACTCTTGAAAGTTCCTTGGATTGCAAGGAGATCCAACCAGTCCATCCTAAAGGAAATCAACCCTGAGTATTCATTGGAAGGACTGATGCTGAATTGAAAGTTCCAATACTTTGGCTACCTGATACAAAGAGCTGACTCATTGGAAAAGACCCTGATGCTGGGAAAGATTGAAAGCAGGAAGAGAAGGGGATGACAGAGGATAGCATGGTTGGATGGTATCATCATCTTAATGTACATGACTTTGAGCAAACTCTAGGAGATAGTGAAGGACAGGGAAGCCTGTCATGGGGCAATCCATGAAGTTGCAGAGTCAGACACGACTGAGTGACTGAACAACAACAAGTTATGAATTTTTGCATGATGAATTACCCCACTATTTAGCATCATCAGACACCAAATGCTTAACATATTTTAATTCCTGTGGATCAGAAATGTGGTAATAGTTCAACTGGGTGGTTCTGCCTCAGGGAGAGTGAAGCTGTTGAGTATGTGGTCATGTCAAGGTTCTGCTGGGGCCAAAGAATCTGCTTCCTGCTTCACTGCCTTGGTCGTTTGTGGCCTCGGTTCCTCACTGGAATCTGACAAAGGCTTCTCATCTCCACCAAGGCTTGGTCCACTTGGCTGCTTACAACATCACAGCTTGCTTCCCTCCTGTGGGTGATCCAAGAAGGACAACTCATGGTGGAAGCCATGGTCTCTTTAAAACCTAACACTGGTTGGAACATGCCATCATTTCTGCCAAATACTATTGGCTGCAAAGACTATAGTCTTGAGGTCATCCTAAAGATGACCTAAAAAAGTTATGAATAGCAGGAGTCAGGGAGGTTTGGTGGCCCTTTAGGAGACTGGCTTCTAACACAAACCAGGGAATTCTATACAACCAGGAGCAATACCACACACTCTTTTCCAAGAAACATTTGCAACATCTGCAGACAGTTGAGTTTGTTAGAGCTTCTGGTTCCTAATGAGTAGAGGCCTGAGATGTTTTTTCTTTTAAATTCTTTCCCATGATGGTTTATCGTGGGATACTGGGTACAGTTCCCTGTGCTATACAGTAGGACCTTGCTGTTTATCCATTCTGTATATAATGGTTTCCATCTGCTAAACCCAAGCTAGCACTCCATACCTCCTCTTAGCCGCCTTCCCCTTGAAACCGCAAGTCTGTTCTCCCATCTGTGAGTCTGTTCCTATTTCATAGATAGGTTCATTTGTGTCAGATTTTATATTTCACATATAAGTGATATCATATGGTGTTTGTCTTTATCTTTCTGACTTACTTTACTTAGTATGATAATCTCTAAGTTCATCCATGTTGCTGCAAATGGCATTATTTCATTCTTTTTTGTTTGACTGGGTGGTATTTCATACTATATATGAACTGCATCTTCTTTATCCATTCATCCATGTCTTGGCTGTTGTGAATAATGCAACATTAGGGTGCATTAGCCATCCTACAGTGCACAGGACAGGCCTCCAAGCAAATTATCCATTTCAAAACATCAGTCATGCTAAGTTTAAGAAACACTGTTCAAAAAAGCTAGAAAGTGTGAAAGAGGCTATAAAATAAATAATTTATAACATATTAATTCTCTAAATATTCTTTGTATGCATCATTCTGATGGAATTAATGAAATAAATACTCAAGTAAAACAAAAGAATTAAAAATAATACAAAAATAAAGTGAGTTAAAATGATCAAAAATAAAAAAACACGTATACTTCAGGTAATAAGATTTTACACACACACACAGGTATATGTAGAACCAATTAAAATTTTTTAACAAATGAACTAAAAATTTTGAGAGTTGCAATAAAAATTGCTTTTACATAAACTAAAATATATAACTTGCAAATAAATCTTTTTTTGCTTTTTGCTTTTCCTCTTTTATCCGTGATTTAGGAATGTTCTCATCAAACCTGGAAGTAGGGTTATCATGTTTTTCTAGTTTTATTAATATTTAGATTTCCCCTGCCTAGCAGAAATTGCCATCTGTGTATTTCTATATTTTTAAAGAAAAAACTGAGTTTTTATTTGTTTCATAGTACACAGTAAATTTTGTAACCTTATATGATAACATCATATTTTGCCAAGTTTGTCCAAAATTTCAACCAATTTAACTAATACTTTCCATTTCACTTTTGTGGGTATTATAATTAATAATAAATAGTTTAAAATATTAGTATTTTCTACTAGAATTGCTTATAAAAAATCTTTCTCATGTTAAAATATTCTCCATAGTGGTAACTGAAATTTATACTTGTGCTTGAAGTTAATGTTATTTAGAAAGATAAACACAAGAACGACAACTCTTTACTCACTCAGGAGGAAGTGCAAGTTTATCATCAATGACTTCATAAAGAATCAACTGATAGTCAAAAATGAAGCATCAGTTGAGAATGTTTTGGTGCAGAAATCAGCATTCTCCCAGAAAGTAGACTATGTACAGAGTAGTTCTCTTTCAATGCTAGTTACTCATATGTAGTCAAGATGCAGATATATCTTTATAAGCTTTGTAAAGCATCCCTTAGGTAGTTTATATGAATGATACATTCTTAGGGGAACTTAACTTGTTAGTCCTTGAGATGAATTTAGGAAACCAATATATTTTCTCTTCATCTGTCTCCTGCTTTGTGAATTTAGTTTAATAGACATTCACCATAGGCTTCCTAGGTCGTTTGGATGGTAAAGAATCTGCCTACAATGCAGGAGACCCAGGTTTGATCCATTGGTGGGGAAAATCTCCTGGAGAAGGGAGTGGTTACCCACTCCAGTATTCTTGCCTGGATAATTCCATGGACAGAGAAGCTTGCGGGCTATAGTCCATGGGATTGTAAAGAGTTGGACCCTAGTGACTAACACTTTCCTTTTTCACTTTTTGCTGTAAGCAGGAAACAAGCAGATAGAATAGTTAGCAATAAAGCCATGTTCTTATAGAAATTCAGCAAAAAAGAAAAAAAAAAAGTATAATTCTGATTCTACACCCAAAGAGCCATGGGGGAATTTATTCCTAGAATAAAGTAAATAAACTCAGCCATGCATGTATCAATGAGATATCAAAAATTTCTGTGATTGAAAAACACATGAGTTGAGAGTTTATTCAGGGGCCCTTCTGAAGACTATAGCCCAGGAGACACTCTCTCAGTAGCCCTAAGGGAACTGCTCTGAGGGGTAAGGGACAAGTCATTTGTATGTGAATTTTTGGCTAGGGCTTGCATGTAATTGAGCATACATCTTGGCAAAAGATTGCTTGCCAATCACTAAGAACAGATATCTCAAGTTAATGATTTTAAGTGCTTTTCTGTGACTGGGAAGATGCAAGAATCAGAGTTCATAATTTTTTTCTGGGATGTTTCTAATTATCAAAGAGGCCTGTTTTTCCAAATACAGGTGCCTCATCCTGCTTTTCATCCTAACTTCCTCTCAGGGGGCTTGTCAATCAGCAACTGCAGTGGCTAATGGTTTAATCCCTCTTTTCTTTGTTTAACACTGTGATTCATCTTAGAATCTTTGATGGACAAGTTAGTCTTGTGTGGGTTGAGATGCCTGGACCGAGTTTTAAAAAAAATTATTTATATATTTGGCTGTGTCAGGTCTTAGTTGCAGTAATTAGGATTTTTTTTTTTTTTTTAAGTTGGGTATGCAAACTCTTACTTGCAGCCTGTGGAATCTAGTTCCCTGACCAGGAATTGAATTGGGCCTCCTGCACTGACAGTGCAGAGCAGAATCTTAGCCACTGGACCACCAGGGACATCTCCCTGAGTTGTTTTGTGCTGGTCTCAGCCTGTTGATAGGACTGTTAATGGTTAAAAATACCTGGGGTCACTCACCTGGGCTCCAGGTGAACTTCCCACAGACGTCTCTCCTTTCCAAACCAGTGTAACCATTGGATTGACCCTTGGGGTTCTTATTATGATTTCAAGATGACTTGCAGTGATAACCAACAGGGAAATTTGATGGAAAAGAAAAAATATTTAAAGTACTGGAGCCATAAAAGGGGCACTCAGTGAGGTCATGGGTTGAGAGAGAAGAGTAAGCTTGGGTTTGAGGTCCTTCTTTTATTGGAGTTGAGAATGAGGGTCTAAGGTTTCCCAGGCTTAGTCTTTATTAGCAAATTTAAAACATCAGAACAGGTAATAAAGCATAGGAAGAGAGAGAAAGGAGGGAAGGGAATGTATGACCAGTTATTTAGATCAACCAGAGTCTTTACATCAAAGGAGATTCCCTGAGGGAAGGGGGTCATGAATGGCCAGTTGTCCTGGCTCTTTAGTCCTGTGTTGGCAGTGTGTTTTACGTTTATTAGAGATCCACTTTGTTGAAGTGGATGCTCTGTGAAGCAGCCACATTGGCAAAAAAATAAACAAACAAACAAAAACAACAACTTAAGTTGGGGACTCGAATTACAAAAAGAAAAGTCATCTGTCAGGGCTTCCGCTACCTGAGTCCATAGGTGTGAGGATTTTGGCCAAATCTGGTAGGAACTTTCAATCCTTAGAAGCCCATTAGGCAATTGCCAACAGAAACACCTCTCTACTTAAACCGTTTGCCTAAACGCTTAGTGACCCAACAGGGAACATATAACAAAGACAGGAGAGTGTTTCAGAAAAAAGTAAAGTAAGACAAAATATTTGAAAAAAACAAAAACTGGGGAAACTAGAGTCAGTCCTTCAGTGGTCTTGGCAAAGTGAGCCAGGTTGCAAAGAAGGTTGAGAGTTGCTTCAGCTGTAAGTAGAATGCATGAGGCTGTGGAATTGCTGTTAAACCAGTTTGCCTGTAATACTCTAGAAAGATAAGTCTGAATGTGCTGCTTAAGTATTTGTCTTGCATATCAGGTTGATTTTTTTGGAAGTCATGATACAATTTTGCAAGTTTTGGTTTCTGTATCTGCTCTTAGGGGCTTGTTTTTATTTTATGTACCATTTCTATGTGACATGTAGCACATGTTTCTTTAAGATGTCTCACGTTTAATATTGATAGAAATGAAAATGTCACATTACTTTGAAAATGACAAAAGAAAAATATTTTAAATAGATGAAAACCTTACATTTATCCTCATTCTCATGAATGGCTCTGATGTTGATTTCAGGTGTATTCCTCTTTCCTTACATCAACACATACCTGAATAAGTAGGATTCTTTATTCAAGCATATCATTCAAAGGCAGATCACATCTAAGTAAACATAAAAACACTGAACATCTGAATCACTGATGCCTGAAGCTAGGAAGGTTATTTAACATTACACAGTGTCACTGATTTTGCATATTTAAAAACTGTTTTACTGTGCACTCAACCTAAAAATTATTCTATTCTTGCCCAAGTTCAGTCCAGCATAATACATATTTTCTACTTCAAAAGAGCATAGAGAGAGGAATTATTTTCAGGCATGGCTAGCAGATGAAATTACAGAATATGTTTTCAGGAAAGGTAAAATGTATTGCATGAAACTGGTCAGTGTTGAATAGTTTTACAGCAGTTGGAGAATATACATAAAATCTGAGTTCTTATATTTTAGACAAAGTTAATGATTTTCTCTAAATTTGGAATATATTTCCTTTAAAAGCCTTATTCATTTGGTCCTTCAATTGCTGTAGCACTGAGGATTCTGGTGGTCATCATACTTATACTCTGTAACAGTCATCAGTTATAGAAGATGATTATTTCTACTTGAGGTGATCAAGTTAACAGTGCTAATAGGGAGTAAAGAGGAAGAGACTCAATGGATTTATGTCTATGTGTGTGGGGGTAGTGTGTTTGCACTTTATATAAGAATGTAAAGGGAGTTTTCTTGGGTAAAGCCATCTGCATTTATAAGTTAGATACTTCTGTCAAACTCCATTATTCTGTATATAAACAAGCTGCATAATGTACGTAAATAGTTGTAATATACATTTACAATCATAAATGAAAGAAAAAACCAAACTTTACTAATATCCCAAAGCAATTTAATCTTTTTTAATTTATTACTTTTATTAGTCTTCACTGGGTCTTAGTCGGAGGATGTAGGATCTAGTTCCCCAACCAGAGAGTGAACCCGGGCCCTTTGCATTTGGAGTGCAAAGTCTTAGCCACTAGACCACCAGGGAAGGCCCTCATTGCAATTTAATTTATATGTGTGAATGAAATTTGAAATCCACATATATTAAATATCTGGCAATGTATTTATAACTCAGCATTTTTCTAATCAATGTGCCAGGGGATAAATTGCAATTTATTTATTAGAATAATAAGAAAGACAAGTAAAAGTAGAGCCATTTATTGTGTACTGAAATATATTCTTACATTGATTTCTTAAAAAAAATTCTATTATGTATAACAAAATAAATTCTATAGAGGAATCCTGGAGTTATAAATCAGCACTATTAGAATCTGAAATAATTATCTTCCCAACAACTATTGAGGCATTTTAAATACTGATGAGCTTAAAAGTATGTGTGACAAATTCATATTTTATTTTATTAAAGTTAGTTACACCAAATAAAGAAAACCATGGTATTGCAGTAGCATGCCAAGAAAGAGAGAAAGCTGTATTGGTCAACATAAGCTCAAGTACAGAAGGAAAAATTAGTTTGGATCCCTTTGAACACTTGTTTTCCTTCAATTTCAAATTGACACTCAGAGGTATATGTCACCAAAGTGACTAATGTGCTATAGAATAGAAAGTAAAGTGCCAGAAAAATTCTTTTTCAGATTATGTCAAGATTAAAAATAACAATTTTAAAAAATGGTTTGTGTGTATGCCAGTTTCAAAATGTCAGCTTCAATATAGTATGGTGGCTAAAAAGAAATGAAGAGTGGCATGGAGCAATGATTTCACAAATAGGAAAATAACTTGAAATAAATATAAATGTCTCTTTCTGATATGAAGTGCCATTGTTCACAGTTAAAATACACACAATTATCCCTCCAATTTTAATTTATTTCCATTCTAATTTTAAATATATCTATGAGATTTTCCAGTTGAATACATAAAATACATATTCTAAAGACAGGCATAGTTATATTTAATACCTCCATGATTATTCAAAACATACTTCAAGGTATTTTCACATGGTTTAGTAAGCATTAGATTGCATAAATTAAATGATGAAAAGCATAATTAGAGATTGAGTACAGCTTTGTAATTTTTATATATCCGAGGGGAGAAGTTAATCAGTAACCAATATAATGTTTCATTTTACAATGATTTCACAGACACAGTCTATAGAAAGTCTATGCTCTTTTTCATTCATTTTCTGTTTTTATTATCTAAGTTAAAAGTAAAAAATTAGGTTTAATATAAATTAAGCCTTATTGGTTGCAAAAATCATCCACTGAACATTGATTTCACATATTTCCCAAAGTAAAAGTTTTGGGTGACTCATTACAGAAGTTTACTAATTACACATAACAGCTTCTTAGAGGAAATGAGGGTATTGCTCACATGTTGACTTCTGATGCTTTTCAGCATTTTATATTTACACAGCAGTGCATCTAAAACTTGTATCAATGAATAAATAAAATAAATGAAGAGTAAAAAGTGGTGTCAGGAATAACCATATCAGATTGGTGTATTTTTATAGCTATTCTGATATCCCAGTTAACCTTACTGTAATGGTGATTTAGTCACTAAGCTATGTCTAACTCTTGTGACCCCATGGACTATAGCCCACCAGGCAGCTCTGTCTATGAGGTCTCCCAGGAAAGAAGAGGGTGGGATGGTTTGAGAGAATAGCACTGAAACATATACATTGCCATATGTAAAGTAGATGCCAGTCTGAGTCTGATGCATGAAGCAGGGCACCCACAACTGGTGCTCTGTTACAGCCTAGAGGGATGGGGTGGGATTGTATGGGGAAGATCAGCATGGGGGGATCAACTGTGGCTGATTGATGTTGCTGTATGGCGGGGATCATCACAATACTGTAAATTAATTATCCACCAATTACAATAAATAAATAAAATTTAAAAAAATACTGGAGTGGGTTGTCATTTCCTTCTCCAGGGGATCTTCCTGACCAGGGATCGAACCCGAGTCTCATGCACTGCAGAGAGATTCTTTGCTGACTGAGCCACCAGGGAAGCCTAGCCTTATTGTAATTATATTTACAAATAAAAATATGCACTACAAAGTAGTCTCTAAAAGTTTATAGTAATATTCACTACTCTGCCTCAGCCAATAATATACTTTTAGATTTTTTCTGCATCTTGGCTACATGGTTAGAGAAGAAAATTGGCAACCCACTCCAGTACTCTTGCCTGGAAAATCCTGTGGATGGAGGAGCCTGGTAGGCTACAGTCCATGGGGTCGTGAAGAGGTGTACATGATGAGGCGACTTCACTTTCCCTTTTCACTTTCATGCATTGGAGAAGGAAATGGCAACCCACTCCAATGTTCTTGCCTGGAGAATTTCAGGGACCCAGGAGCCTGGTGGACTGCCATCTACGGGGTTGCAGAGTCAGACGCGACTAGGGTTGGGTTGCAAAGCCTAGTCAGGGCATATCAATAGACTTATGGGAAAGATCCATGGAAGCCAAGAGTTACAAGTGTTCAATCACTAATTAGATGAAGTAATACAAGTATTAAAACCAGGAGGTGGAAAATGACATTACATAGGCGAGGTTAAGCAGGAGTAATGTTAAGAGGAGTTATGTCATGTATGCACAGGAGTCAAAATAAAATCCTGCCAGAGAACCAGATGCTTTCTTATTATGTGTTCTTTTTATTTCTGAATAGTACATATGTATTCTAAGTGAAAAGAAAGAAAAGTGAAGTCACTCAGTCATGTCTGACTCTTTGTGACCCCATGAACTGTAGCCACCAGGCTCCTCTGTCCATGGAATTTTTCAGACAAGAATACTGGAGTGGGTTGCCATTTCCTTTTCCAGTGGATCTTTCCAACCCAGAGATTGAACCTGGGTCTCTGCATTGCGGGCAGATGCCTTACCATCTGAGCCACCATGGAAACCCCATTAAATATGTGTTAATAATGAATGTATTAGTCCTTATAATGTTCTTTCTTTCAGTGCATCTTCTTATTTTTCATAGGTAGATTTTCTCTAAGAAGGACATTAATCATTTATGTTAAATGAAACTTTTTTATAGTCCAGAAGTAGAGGAAAATGCTCTCAGAAAGTTGCTATGTATTTTTAGGAACTCAAAAAGGGAAGTCATGTTTATATTAATCATATCCATGAAAGTGTACTTTGCATACATATTGGTCTCAGTATGCTTTTGGTATGTAAAACACATTGCTAGTGGACCCTTGTGTATGAAGCAGCCAAAAAAGACAGTTCAGTGCCACCTCTTCAAATGCTTGTCAGTGGTCTGATGCAAATTCTGTTTGGAAAAGTGAAGATATATTAAGGTCTAGATCAAATTACCTAGCTTCTAACATTCCAATGAAGGGAATTAGAATGAACAATTTATATAATACAGTTGGATATAATATGCTTTGGTATCTAGAAAGATACCTTATTGATATGGTTAATGACTACATAAATGATTACTTTCACTAGGCATATTTGGAAGCATTTAACTCACATGAACACATACAAATATATATAAGATATTCATACATATATCTCTTTTTAATAGTAATTTTTCATAACATCTATGTGGAGTAGGTACATTTACTATCTTTATTTTAAAAATTAGAACACTGAGATGCAGAGAGATCATAAACTCGCCCAGTGGCAAAGAGCTCATTAATGGTGAAGCTGTTAATTTAAGCACTGTTTGGCTCCATTAATCTGCTCTGAACCAACACTATGTTGCTTTTCCTTCATTTCATTTCAGTCATTCAGTCATGTCTGACTCTTTGGGACACCATGGACTGCAGCACGCTAGACTTCCCTGTCCATCACCAGCTCTCAGAGTTTACCTAAACCCATGTCTGTCCATTTGAGTTGGTGATGCCATCCAACTGCCATCTGTTGTCCCCTTCTTCTCCTGCCTTCAATTTTCCCAGCATCAGGGTCTTTTCAAATGAGTCAGTTTTTTGAATCAGGTGATCAAGTATTGGAGTTTCAGCCTCAGCATCAGTCCTTCCAATGAATATTCAGGACTGATTTCCTTTAGGAAGGACTGGTTGGATCTCCTTGCTGTCCAAGGGACTCTCAAGAATCTTCTCCAACACCACAGTTCAAAAGCATCAATGCTTCGGTGCTCAGTTTTCTTTATAGTCCAACTCTCACATCCATGCATGACTACTAGAAAAGCCACAGCTTTAACTAGATGGATCTTTGCTGACTAAGTAATGTCTCTGCTTTTTTATAGGGTGTCTAGTTTGGTCATAAATTTTCTTCCAAGGACCAAGTGATTTTTAATTTCATGGCTTCAGTCACCATTGGCAGATATTTTGGAGCCCCCCAAAATAAAATCTGTCACTGTTTCCACTATTTCCCCATCTATTGCCATGAAGTGATGGGACCAGATGCCATGATCTTAGGTTTCTGAATGTTGAGTTTTAAACTTTTGCACTCTCCTCTTTCACTTTAATCAAGACACCCTTTAGCTCCTCTTCACTATCTGCCATACCAGTGGTATCATCTGCATATCTGAGGTTATTGATATTTCTCCTGGTAGTCTTGATTATAGTTTGTGCTTCATCCAGTCTGACATTTTGCATGATGTCTCTGCATATAAGTCAAATGAGTAGGGTGACAATATATAACTTTGACGTACTCCTTTCCCAGTTTGAAACCAGTCTGTCCTTCCATGTCTGGTTCTAGTGGTTGCTTCTTGACCTACATACAGGTTTCCCAGAAGGCAGGTAAGATGGTATGGTATTCCCATCTCTTTAAGAATTTTCTGCAGTTTGTTGTGATGCATACAGTCAAAGGTTTTGGCATAGTCAATAAAGCAGAGTAGATGTTTTTCTGGAATTCTCTTGCTTTTTCAATGATCCAATGGACATTGACAATTTGATCTCTGGTTCCTTTGTCTTTTCTAAATCGAGCTTGAACATCTGGAAGTTCATGGTACATGTACTGTTAAAGCCTGGTTTGGAGAATTTTGATGATTACTTTGCTAGAGTGTAAAATGAGTGCAATTGTGTGGCAGTTTGGACATTCTTTGGCATTGCCTTTCTTTGGGATTAGAATGAAAACTGACCTTTTCCAGTCTTGTGACCACTGCTGAGTTTTCCAAATTTGGTGGCATATGAAAGCAGTACTTTCATTGCATCATCTTTTAAGATTTGAAATAGCTCAATTGGAATTCCATCACCTCCACTAGCTTTGTTCATAGTGATGCTTCCTAAGGCCCACTTGACTTCACATTCCAGGATTCCTGGCCTTAGGTGAGTGACCACACCATTGTGATTATCTGGGTCATGAAGATCATTTTTGTATAGTTTTTCTGTGTATTCTTGTCACCTTTTCTTAATATCTTCTGCTTCCATATCATTTCTGTCCTTTATTATGCCCATCTTTGCATGGAAATTTCCCTCGTTATCTCTAATTTTCTTAAGGAGATCTCTAGTCTTCCCCTTTCTATTGTTTTCTTCTATTTCTTTGTGTTGTTCACTGAGGAAGGCTTTGTTATCTCTCCCTGCTATTCTTTGGAACTCTGCATTCAATTGGGTATATCTTCCTTTTTCTCCTTTGCCTTTTGCTTCTCTTCTTTTCATAGCTGTTTGTAAGCCATCCTCAGACAACCCTTTTGCCTTTGTGCATTTCTTTTTCTTGCAGATAGTCTTGATCCCTGCCTCCTGTACAATGTCATGAACCTCTGTCCATAGTTTTTCAGCACCTCTGTCTATCAGATCTAACTCCTGAATCTATTTGTCACTTACACTGTATAGTCCTAAGCGATTAATTTAGGTCATATCTGAATGGTCTAGTGGTTTTTCCCTACTTTCTTCAATTTCCATCTGAATTTGGCAATAAGGAGTTAATGATCTGAGCTACAGTCAGCCCCCAGTCTTGTTTTTGCTGGCTCTATAGAGCTTATCCATCTTTGACTGCAAATAATATAATCGATCTGATTTCAGTATTGACCATCTGGCTATGTCCATGTGTGGAGTCTACTCTTGTCTTGTTGGAAGAGGGTGTTTTTTATGACCAGTGCATTCTCTCAGCAAAACTCTATTAGCCTTAGCCCTGCTTCATTCTCAACTCCAAGGCCAAATTTTCCCATTGCTCCAGATATTTCTTGACTTCCTACTTTTGCATTGCAGTCCCCTGTAATGAAAAGGACATCTTTTTTGTGTGTTAGTTCTAGAAAGTCTTTAGGTCTTCAAAGAAGTGTTCAGCTTCTTCAGCATTACTGGTCAGGGCATAGACTTAGGTTACTGTGATATTGAGTGGTTTCCACAGATGCAGATGTAAGCATAGATAATGAAACTGAAATTATAAAGCGTAAATGTACAGGCAAAACAGATATACTGTGCTAATGCCCGTCACTACATTATCTAGAATAATCAAGAATGATGTCTTAGGAGGAGACATCAAAGAAAACTCAAAACTAAAGTGTAAAATGTGTGAGGGCTGAGGTAGAGGAAAGAAATAAAAACCTTAAGAAGTATGGAATAATGAAATTTCCTTGCATTTTAAGAAATAAAATTTATTATGAGATATTTCCTATCACTTTACAAAAAGATGATCTAAAATGTATAATATTTACCATAAAAACCTTCCCACTTTTTTGTAGATGGGATGATGTGAATATACTAATACTTTTCTAACTGCATAATTACTATTATATATGCACAAGGAATGTGAGCAGTATTTTATTTTTATTTGCTATGTTTGTTTAGTAACACTCATCCTGACAAGAAATGTTGAATCAATTAAGCTCATATGTATTTTTAAGGAAAACCAAAATAATAAATAGCTTACCGAATTCTAAGAGTTTGACCAAGCTGTTAGCATCAGTTTAGGCTTATCCTTATTCATATTTAAAATAATCCTCAAGCCAGACAAACAATATCAACAAAATAATTGCTTACTGAATTATTTATTCTCTAAATAAAAATAGGAAACAAAACTTAAAAGTATTTGATAAATTAAGCCTTCTATGAACCATATCTTGTATGTGAGTAAGTGATAGTCACTCAGTCCTTTCTGACTCTTTGTGACTCCATGGACTGTAGCCTACCAGGTTCCTTTGTCCATGGAATTCTCTAGGCAAGAACACTGGAGTGGGTTACCATTCTATATCTTGTATAGAATGCTACAAAAGCCAGAGCTCACCAATAAAATATTCATTTTAATGCATAATATAAATATAAAAGGACATATTTTATAAATGAACTAATAGGGAAACTGAAGGAAGTTAAAAGAACATAGGTTTGCTTTTTTAATCGAAATATAATAAAATATTATATTACCATATATTTCAACCATTGTCATTAGAGTTTCTAGTTTTCCACTAAGTTCAAGATACTGATGAGAAAAGAAAAACCCTTCAGAGGAGCAACTGTGACTCAGTCAATAAAGAATCTGCAATGTAGGAGACCCAGCTTTGATCCTTGGGTGGGAAAGATCCCCTGGAGGAGGAAATGGTTACCCTCTCCAGTATTCTTGCTTGGAGAATAACATGGACAGAGGAGCCTGGTGGGCTACAGGCCATGCAGTTGCAAGGAGTCAGACATAACTGAGCAACTAAACCACCTATGCAGCTTAAAATCCAAGGTAAAATTCAATTGGATTGTTAAAACGTTTAAAAATACTGTGTTATATTTCATTATTAATAACTTAAGGTACTGAAATAAATTCCTCTATAGACACAATATATGAGCAGTTTGATCACATACTTTCTCCTGATGAGAGTGGAGGCACACAAAATTAGCTTTTGAATTAGAACTTCTAGAAGGCTGCTTTGTGTGGATTTTAGTCCCACTTAACAAGCTAATTCCAGCTCACAGCCCGCTCCCTGCCACCCTCCCATTAGCCTCCCATCTGGCAGGCTTCCCTCGTTTGTGCTGACTGGGTTCCTTTGATTGCTTCATTTGGGATGAAATCAGGACAGTGCTGCTGACATCAGCCAGTCTCACCCAGCCGGGGCTGATCAGGTGAAATCAGAGAAAAGGGAAGTGTGTGCCCTCCTGGGAGCTTGGACAGGAGTACATGTTTTCCTTGTTCTGCATTCAGGTTTTGCATCTTGAAACCGGTGGATGAGAGGAAACTCTTATGTGGAGAAGGTTTTCACAAAACACACCTCAAAAGTGTCTCAAAACAATGATCTCATCTCACCCAAGCCTCCTCCTCGCATATTCTTATGATGTAAATATCTGTACCATTCAGCTAGTCTCCCAAGTTAGAAAGTGTCTCCCCACACTACCTCCCAACCAGATTATGCTCTTTGTTAAAATATGATTCCATTTATTGTAACTTACTAAAAGCAAGCTATCATCTTAGAACTCCTGTACTAGTGTGTGCATTTTTCATGAAAAACCTGTGGAACTTCTCTAGAGATGAAGGTTCTCCAACTTCAATATTTTGTGCCATGCATACTTATCACTTCTCTGGTTACACACCTAACTCTTATTCCTGTAAATGAGAGTTCTTTTCATTAATTTAAAGCTCTTGCACAGTAATGATTGTGAAATTTGTAATAAATGGAAGTTAGTCATAAACATAATATTCTTAGCTGTAAAAATGCTCTGATTCTCTTCTCAACCTGGGGATCAAACTTGCTCCTCCTGCATGCAAGCGGATTCTTTACAGCTGAGCTGCCAAGGAAACAAGCAGATTTTTGTGTTCATCTATTTTTGCACCACCTACAGCCTGTGAAAGGGATGAGGGGGTCACCAAGGTGAATGATGTGCCCCTAGTGGTTCTACAGCCCAGCTGAGGAAACAAGAGTGTAGCAATCCTTTATCATTTACAGGGGATTCTAGCGAACTGCCCATTCTGTGGGCCAGCATCTTTCTTATTCTGGACAGTGAATAAATCTGTCCTCTACTTTAGGGTCGGAGAAGGCAATGGCACCCCACTCCAGTACTCTTGCCTGGGAAATCCCATGGACGGAGGAGCCTGGTAGGCTGCAGTCCATGGGGTCGCTAAGAGTCAGACAGGACTGAGCGACTTCACTTTCCCTTTTCACTTCCATGCATTGGAGAAGGAAATGGCAGCCCACTCCAGTGTTCTTGCCTGGAGAATCCCAGGGACGGGGGAGCCTGGTGGACTGCCGTCTATGGGGTTGCACAGAGTCAGACACAACTGAAGTGGCTTAGCAGCAGCTACTTTAGGGTAAGGCACTAGCTCTGTTTTCCAAGGTTGTTTGCTGTACAAACATCCTTGACATGGTCAACCAGAACAAAAGATAAGATGCACAGAAACTGGGAAATCCATGAAGAATTGTTTCCTAATATGCATTAACTACTGAATAGTGATTTTAAAAAATTACAAAAGACATTTGAAAGTTTCTATTCAAATAAAGGGAAATGCACAATTTAAATTAATGTTTGTGGTCGTCTGTGCTGTATTTAAACTGTGTATTAAATTTTCCATAATAACAACATAAGCATTTAGTATTATTTTCATTTAATAGAGCCCATGTATATATCATATTGTCGTCAAATTATTTGGCCTTTTGATCTGTTGAATGAAGTAATCTTTAAGACCAGGGATGGCTAATGAGTGTAAACTCACAATATATGTTTACTATATTGGTGTTTCAGTTCCTTGAAATGTTGAGTTAAAAAAATTTTGAGGTTTCAACTGTGCTCAGTATATATATATAACTTAATTTATTTAAACTGTTTTTAAAGTTTTTCTACTAGCTTAAAAACAATGCAAACAAAACACCATTTCATTAAAACATGCTGAGATTCACACAGCTATTGGTTTTATGAAGCATTTTACTTAATGTAAACTACAGAATACAAATATTATTTATAACTCTTTTCTTTTTCCTATGTGTTTAATTACCCTCAGCAAGAGATAGTTCTAAAGTTAAGACAAAGATTGAACTATTTCATTAGAGTGCAAATAGAGTATTTTGATGAAAACAAAAATATTTAGCAGTTGAAACAAGCTGGACAAAGCCATCTGTCTCTGAGAACACTGTCAATATGCAGTGAATTCTTCAGTTGATGAAAGAAAGAGAAACAGATGATTCAGAATGAGCTGAATAAAGAAGATTTGAGTCCTGTTCTTGGTGTAGAGTTAATGTGAGCCATCATCCAGCCTTGCCTAATGATTCCTTTAATTTCCCTGAATTTAATTCTAGTCTCCACTCTGTTCTGGGTGATCTACTCACTTATTTGATAAATGTATCCTTTTTTTTTTATTATTATATCTGCCCATACTCTTCCACAGTCTAGAAGTAGCTATTGAGTTGTATATGTTTAGTAATAGCACATATTTGAAATAAGCTCTGTGCCATTAGTAGGGTTGCTTGGGAAATACCATGTGTCCCAAAAGATAATTTGCATGTGGATATGCTAGGCTTCCCTGGTGGCTCAGTGGTAAAAGAATCCACCTGCAATGCAAGAGATGTGTGTAGAAGGTGTGGGTTCGATCCACATATTGGGAAGATCCCCTGGAGATGGAAGGAAATGGCAACCCACTCCAGTATGCCTGCTTGGCAATCCCATGGACAATAGAGCCTGGTAGGCTACGGTCTGTGGGGTCGCAAAGTTCTACACAACTTAGCAACTAAACAACAACAAACACAGCAGTACTATAAGGTAGAAAATAAAATCTCTATACCCACTGGGGGGAGGCCATGCTATGTGAAGGAGTTACAATAGGCATTAGCAAAGCAACTAAATATATATATATCTTTTTTTCTTAACAATTTGGTATGTATTTACTAAGCTAAAAAGTGCCAAAGTGCAAAAGCTCTACCTTAGAAAATAGGGTGAAATAATTCAAGATTGACCTCTGTGTGTTCTTCCTGAGGGCTCTTGACAGTTTGGAATGGAACACTGTAGATTTTAGCCCCTGGTTTGAGGGGAGTGGCTAAACTTTTGGCAACCGTATTGTTGACCTGGAGACTCATATGTAGCAAAACAAATAGTAGCACATCAATTGAGTGATGCAAATGATTGTAAGATTCACTAGCCCTGTCACAGAGCCCATCATACAAAATTGTTTGGTTTTAAAGTGACAGCCAGCATCACTACATTAAGAGGCTGCAATGCCAACTGGAAGTATTTCTGATAATTTGATCTTTCCGATAGAAATGACACTGCCAGTTTTCTGTTTGTACCATTGATTTTATATAGGCTATGTTGGTAGTGATTAAATATAACATTTATTCCCTAGACTGAAGAATCCTAGAGAGTAAAAGTAGATAGGTTTGGGAATAAAATTAAAAGGGAACTGGAAAACTGGATGTTTTGAATTCTGAGACTAATCAAAAATAAAATAAATTTGGCCCTATCTACAACTTGGAATGAATTATATTGAATTACTCTCTGGATTGGGAGTAAATGAATGAATCTGTTGATTCATCATTGCTTAGGTCATATTAGTGGGAAATATTTCAAAGTATGTTTTGGATGAAGAATGTGTTGATAGTTTCCAACAAAGAGAGTGTATAATGTACAATATTAAGAATAATTGCATTATGGTTTACTGCATAGATTATTTGTAAAACATTGTTGTTTATACAGGAGCATGTAGTTTTTTGTTTGTTTATTTTGGTTGACTATATTCTATTTGTCTCCCGTGAGTCTAACTCCAAAGGACACAAATAGCTTGTCTAAACATAGGTCCCAGAATCCATCTGTTGGCCAGCAAAATAGGACTTGACCTAGTGGAGTGGAAGAATGGCAACCCACTCCAATATTGCCTTGAAAATTCCATGGACAGAGGAGCCTGGCAGGCTACAGTTTATGGGGCCCCAAAGAGTTGGACACAATTGAACACACACAGACACACACACATAGATACACACATACTAGTATGAACCCATTTTTCAAAAACAAGGACTAAAATTATTTGTAAACATAGATAGGGTTCATTATTTACGGAAATTAGGCTTTCTTAGGAATTTCGAGAGAACAGTGAAACCTTTAAACTTATGATGACAATATGTGTGTGAGTGCTCAGTCATTTCAATTGTGTCCAACTCTTTGTGACCTTTTGGGCTGTAGCCCACCAGGCTCTTCTGCCCATGGAATTCTCCCGGCAAGAATACTGGAGTGGGTTGTTATGCTCTCCTGCAGGGGATCTTCCCAACCCAGGGATCAGACCTGCGTCTCCTGCATTGGAAGTGTATTCTTTATAGCTGCACAACTGGGGACCCCCTTTGATGACACTAGCAATGGTCAAAGGAGGAAAAAGCGGGTTTACAGGGAGTTCTTCAGCCCAGGTTAAAAGTGATGCACTTGAGGGCCAGTTCTCAGTGGTCATGGTGATTGGAGATTCACCTAGAAAGATTTTAGGAACTGCCAATGCCCAGCTCCCTTTCCAGAGTCCTTTGGTCTTAGCTGGTACCTAGATGTCAGAATATTTTTAAAAAATTCTCCAGTTTTGATGTGCAGCCCACGTTGAAAATAACTGCACTAAACTCCAATTCCTGCAATAAAACTCCCCATATCAGTAGGCTTGCATTTGCTTTCAGTTCAGAAAGCCTGTTAGATCAGGGTGAGTTTCAGCTCTCAGGAACAGAAAAGTCCCCAAACCAAAACACAAACACACAATACCTTTCCCTCATGTAGAAACCCAGTCATGCATCTGAAAATGTGACTCTGTTCTTATCAGGGACCAACTCTCTCTACTGGGATCCCTATTCCTTTTTTTCTCTTTCCTTTCAGTATAGGAGTTTTACTGGATTTAAACATTTTAAGATATCAGAAATAAATTTTATAATTATTCAGGTTATTTAATATGCAGTTATAATTTTATAGGAACCAATATTAAACTTGCTCCATTTTCATATAACCTCAGGGAAAATGTTGTGATCCCTCAGGGATCACATTATGCTTTGTTCACTCTTTTTACTGCAGTTTGAGCAGAGGGTCCTGGTTAATACATGAAATAGAGATCATGATATACTGTTCTAAGGAATTAACTTTCATGTTATGCATCAAAGGAATAATAGCATCCCATCGAAAGGAACTTAAAACACCTCTTCTTTTATAAGATTCAGCCTCATGGTGCTTATTCCAGTGAAAATGTTCCTAACATTATGACAGACATGCAGGATGAATGTATGTTTAAGAAGACTAAAGGCTTGGACTTTCACATTCAAGTCAATTCAGAAACTAGCTCATTTAAATAATAGTTATTGACACTAACATGAATGGTTATTGACTTTTTAACAAATGATGATTTCTGCATCTAATGAATATTTCTTTTTTCTATTTATTCAGTTAGTGGGATAAACAGAATAGATTGATTTTTATATGTTAAATTGATTTTAATTTCCTGGAATAAATCAAATTTGGTCATCTTGCCAATTTTAAATTTGAAGAATTCAGTTTGTTAACATTTCTTTAGGATTTTGCATCTGCATTAATGAACAAATTTGACAAATAAACTTTCCTTCTTTTCTTAATTCTTTTTCTCTATTTCCAGCACTATTGAGATATAATTGACAAACAAAATGTATATATATTTAAGGTACATCTGCTGATTTACACATATACATGTAAAAATAATTACTATAAATTAAATTATTACTATAAAATAAACAGCACATTCATTTCCTCATATAGTTAACATTTTTTAAAAACCCAAATTATTCACTTTGCAAAATTCACTTCTACAATAGACTATTATTATCTATACTCATTATTAACTATAATCCATCTAATAATGTACATTAGGTTCCCAGAATTTGTTTATCTTGTAACTGAAATTTTGTCCTGTTTGACCAATATTTCTCCATTACCCCTATGTCCAAGTCCACAGTGACGTTGTTGGTAGGAGTTCAACAGTTTTAGAATCCACATATTAAGAGTTAATACAATACATGCTTTCTTTGTCTGGCTTACTTTACTTAGAATAATGTCTTCCATGTTCATACATGCTGACACAAATAGCAAGATTTTCTTATTTTCTATGGCTGAATAATATCCCCATGTGCATAATTTATCTGTTTTCCCATATCTTGGTTATTTTTAATAATGCTGCCATAAGTATGAGAATCCAGATATCATTTTGAGACAGTGAGTTTCTTTTCTTTAGATAAATACCAATAAATTACTTGCTGGATCTTATGGTAATTCTATTTTTAATACTTTGAGGCACTTTCATACTGTTTTCATAATGGCTGTCTCAGTTTACATTTTCATCAACAATATATTAAGGTTCATTTTTTTCTGCACCCTTACCAACATCCGTCATCTCTTGTACTTTTAAGGACATAACCATCCTAACATGTGAGGAGAAATTTCATTGTGGCTTTGATTTACATTTCCTGATGACTAATGATGTTGATAAACTTTCATATATTTGTTGCCTATTTGTATGTCTTCTTGAAAAAATGTCCATAGGTACTTTGCTAATTTTAAAATAAGATTACTTGATTTTTTTGGCTCATGAGTTGCATGGGATCCTCATATATTTTTCAAACTAACCCCTTATGAGGTATGTTTATAAATGTTTTCTCCAACTGTGAAGGTTGACTTTCCATTTGCTGATTATTTCCTTTGCTGGGCAGAGGTTTTTGGGGAGATATAATTCTATTTGTTGATTTTTCTTCTATTGCTTGTGCTTTTGGTGTTTTATGCAAAAATTCATTGCCATACCAATGCCAAGGAGATTTTTCCTATGTTTTCTTCTTGGAGTTTTACAGTTTTGTGTCTTAAATTTAAGTCTTTAACTCATTTTAATTTTGAGTTTTATATTTGGTGCAAGATAAGGAGTCCAGTTTCACTCGTTGGCATATAGTTATCCACTTTTCCAAAAGCTATCTGTTGAAGAGGCTATCTATTCCCTATATGCTTTCTAGGTATTCTTGTAATAGATTATGTATGCATGCATAGGTTTATTTCAGGACTCTATTTCTATTCCATTGTGTCAATTTTTAACATCCATACCATACAGTCTTTATTACTATAGTTTTGTGAAATCAGGCAGTATGACACCTCCAGCTTTGTTCATTTTTCTCAAAATTGATGTGGTTATTCAGGATCCTTTGTGGTTCCACATAAGTTTTATAATAGTTTTTTGTGTTTTTTTTTAACCATTCTTGTGGAAAAAATACCATTGGAGTTTGGGTGGTCATTTCATTCATTATGAAATTATCTGTGAGCCTTTATTAGATTGAGGTATGTTTTTTGTCTTCCTAATTAATGAACAGTATTTTTATCATGAAAGGGTATGGAATTTTGTCAGATTGTTTCTGTGCATCCATTGAGATGATCACACATTGTAATCCTTTATTTTGTTAGTGTTTTGTGTCATATTTATTGATTTGATTATGTTGAACTACAATTGCATCCCAGGGATAAATCCTACTTGATTGTGGTATATATATTAATGTGTTGTTGAATTTGAATTACTAGTATTTTGTTGAAGATTTTGCATCTGTGATTTTTCATTGATTTTGGCCTGTAATTTTCTTTATTTTTATAGTGTCTTTGTCTGGCTTTGGTATCAGGGTAATGCTGATCTTTTAAAATAGATTTGAGAGTGCTCTTACCTCTTCAGTGTTTTTAGGAGAGTTTGAAAAAGATTGACATTAATTCTTTAAATATTTAGTAGAATTTACCATCTGACCTGAGCTTTGCAGTATTGGGAGATTTAGAGTTAGTGATTTAATTTCCTTAATTAAATTAATTAAATTAATTAATTTCCTTGTTATTGGTCTGTTCAGATTTTCTATTTCTTCCCAATTCTGTCTTGGTGTTTATATGTCTCTATAAATGTATTCATCTAGGTTATCCAATAATGCATGAAGTTGCTCAGAATAGTCTATAATGGTCTTTTATATCTCTGCTGTATCAGTTGTAAGGGTTCCTCTTTCATTTGTAATTTCATATTTGAATCTCTTCTGTTTTTCTTTAATTGTCTAGCTAACAGTTTGCTATTTTTCTATATTAAATAAAATTCTTGAGTTTTATTCTATTCACTTTTTGGTCACTACATCATTTATTTCTTCTCAGTTATTTTTTAGTATTTCCTTTCTCCTGCTAAATTCTGCACTTAGTTTATTCTCTTATCAGTTCCTCAAGATATAAAGTTAGGTTGGTTATTTGAGACTTTTTATCTAATTGTAGCAAATTTTCACTGAAAACTTCTCTTTTATAAGGTTTTGGCTGCATTCCATAAATTTTTAAATGTGTGATTTAGTTCTTATCTCTTTCCAGTTAGTTTTTGCTTTCTCTTTTATTTGTCCTTTGATGTATTGGTTATTGAGTAACATTTTTTAATTTCAATATGATGGTTAATTTTTCAAATTTGATTTCTAGCTTCATATTATTATGGTAATAAAAATGCTTGATATGATTTTAATCTTCTTGTATTTTTACAACTTTCTTGTGACCCAACATATTATCTATTATGAAAATAGATGACCCATCCAATGATCCATCCATTGTTAGAAGTGTGTGTGATGTTCTAGTCTTTTATTATCATATTTCTATTTCCCCCTTCAGTTCTGTTAATACTGTTAATATTTAGATAATCTAATGTTGGACTTATATATATTTAGCATTGTTATATGCTCTTGATAAACCAACCTCCTTAACACTATTTAGTGGTCTTCTTTTTCTCTTCTGACTAATTTTGACCAAATAAATATGCATTTTTGTTTGATGTAAGTATTGACACTTTGGTTCTCTTTCAGTTAATATTTGCATAGAAATTCTTTTCCCACACCTTCATTTCAGCCTTTGTGTGCCCTTAAAGCTAACATGAATCATGAGGCAGCAAATTGTTGGATCTTATTTACTGTAAATTCAGTTGCTTTGTTTCTTTTGATTGGAGAATTTAATCCATGTGCATTTAAAGTAATTATTGATAGGTAAAGACTTATTGTAATTTTATTGATTGATTTATGACATTTTATAGTTTCTAGATCCTTTCTTCCTTTATTTGTATTTATATGCTTTAATTCCTTTCTCATTAATTTTTTCTATCTACTATAGTTTTTTCTTTTTCCTTTGTTTCTACAATGAGACTTACATAAAAATCTTATAGACATAACAGTCTATTTTAAGACAGCAACAAGTTATTTTTAATTATGTATAATAGATCTGGACTTCTCTTCCTCGCGCATTTTATGCCAATGATGTCATACTTCACATCCTTTTTTATTATGCATCCATTAAAATTTACTGAAGCTATACTTATTTTAATACTATTACTTTAAACGTTTTTTCTGGAAAAAAGTGTACCATAATTATATTACAACAATCTGACTTTATATATTTACCATTACCAGTGAATTTTATATTTTCATATGGTTACTTAGTTTCCTGTACTTTCAACTTAAAAGGCTCTCTCTGTAGCATTTATTTTCTTCTAAAACAGTTAAAGAATCTGCTTGCAATGCAGGAACTGCAGGAGATGCAGGTTTGATCCCTGGATCAGGAAGATCTCCAGGAGTGGGGCATGACAGTCCACATCAGGACGCTTGCCTGGAGAATTCCACGGACAAAGAAACCTGGCAGGCTACAGTCCATAGTGTCACCAACAGTCAGACACAACTGAAGTGGCTTAGCATACAAGACAGTTCTAATAGTGATGAGCTTCTCCAGCTTTTCTTTGCCTAGGAACATCTTTATTTTACCTTCATTGCTAAAGAACATTTTTTCCAAACATACTGCTTTCTTTGTTGTTGTTGTTGGCAGGTATTTTTATTTGTTTTCAAGGACACAGGCAGACACTGATTTGTCTGGTCCATTCCTGGATGAAACTTCCTGCAGACCTTATTCCATATCAAGGTAATGCTGAGATGTTGTTTTTCTAAAAATTCTCTGTGGGGGTCTTGTATTTCTGCATATTTATTATGTGAGGCCCAGACTGTCCACTGTTTCAGACAATTTTTCAAATTGTAAGCTGAAAAGCCTTGGAAAATATAAATATTTTCTCACTTTGGCACAAGAAGGAGGCTATTATTGTCCAGTATAAACAGATAACGGGGTTTCCCTGGTGGCTCAGTGGTAAAGAATCTGCCTGCCAATGCAAGAGACAAAACTTTGATCTTTGGATTGGTAAGATACCCTGGAGGAGGAAAACACAGCCACCTGAGTATTCTTGCTTGGGAAGTCTGATGGACAAAGGAGCCTGGTGAGGTACAGTCCATGGGATTGCAAAAACAATTAAACAAGACTTAATGACTAAACAACAACAATAAAGATAATTTCTCCCTCTAAATCAAAGATTAGGCAAGCTTCCAAAAGACTTGGATTCCCTAAGCCTGATATTACTATCCTATAATATAATTCATTGTGAGTACAGATGTCAAGTAGCCCTCTTTACATTACACTGCCATAGTGGCCTCAGTTCAGTTCAGTCACTCAGACGTGTCCGACTCTTTGTGACCCCATGGACTGCAACATGTCAGGCTTCCCTGTCCAGCACCAACTCCCCGGACTCGCTCAAACTCATGTCCATTGAGTCAGTGATGCTATCCAACCATCTTATCCTCTGTCTTCCCCTTCTCCTCCTGCCTTCAATCTTTCCCAGCATCAGGGTCTTTTTCAGTCAGTTCTTCCCATCAGGTGGCCAAGGTATTAGAGTTTCAGCTTCAGTATCAGTCATTCCAATGAATATTCAGGATTGAATTCCTTTAGGATTGATTTGTTTGATCTCTTTACTGTCCAAGGGACTCTGAAGAGTCCTCTCCAACACCGCAATTCAAAAGCATCAGTTCCTCAGCACTCAGCTTTCTTTATAGTCCAACTCTCACATCCATGCATGATTACTGGAAAAACCATAGCTTTGACTAGACAGAACTTTGTTGACAAAGTAATGTCTCTGCTTTTTAATATGGTATCCAGGTTGGTCATAGCTTTTCTTCCAAAGAGCAATTATCTTTTAATTTCATGGCTTCAGTCATCATCTGCAGTGATTTTGGAGCCCAAGAAAATGAAATCGCATACTGTTTCCATTATTTCTCTATCTATTTGTAATGAAGTGATGGTACCAGATGCCATGATCTTAGTTTTTTGAATGTTGAATTTTAAGCCAACTTTTTCACTCTCCTACCTTAAAATATGTATAAAATTAAAATACATGATAACAGTGACTAAAAGGTACACAGAATATAAACAGAGTTGAAGTATCTATACATCTTACAATTTACAGAAAATTATAAAATAATGAATTTTATGTTAAGATATATATATATATAATTTTCTTATATACAATTATTAATTTTGTAACTCATATAAACATAAAAAGAATTTTAAGTTAATATACAGTTAACAAGAAAATAGAAAGGAAAATTAAATAATAAAAATATTCACTTGAAAATGTTTAAAGAGAGAAGTAACAAATAGATGGCAGAATTATTAAACAGGTAGTAAAATGCCAGACTTAGCCAAAACATGATAGTTAAATTAAATCTATATGCACTAATACACATAGCTTAAAATCTGTTAGTCTATATCAAGATAGACAAATATTTTCTGCAAAAAGCTTGTCACTACATGCTCAACTCTGAAGTTAAAGTATGAAAACAATCATAGACAATATATGACTGCATGAGCATCATTGTGTTTTAATAAAATTGAATTTAATTTTAATTCAATTTTTAATTTAATAAAATTGAATGCAAAAGTCAATGTTTTCATGCATCTGCCACAAAAATGCCTTCATTGCATTCTCCAGCACAGTTCTTTTGGTGACAGTCTCTCAGGTTTAGTTTATTAGGAAGTTTATTTTTTTGCCATCGTTTTTGAAAGGCAGCAGTTTGTAATATATCAAATTCTTTGTAGCTGCTTTGTTTGGGTGCTTTAAAGATATAATCCCATTTGCTTTGTGACTCAATTTTCTCTTAAGAAGCCAGATGTAAATGTTATGTCTGTTTCCTTTAAAGAAATATGTTCCCTGCTCACCTATTTGGTTTCTTTTAAGGTTTCCACTTTATCTTTGGTTGTCAGTGTTTTATGATTTGCCTCCATGTAGTTTGATTTGTATTCATCATGAATTTGGTTCACAGACTTCTTAATATCTTTGTGTCTTTTAATAAATATTGTTTCTGTTATCTTGGGAAATAATTTTAATATGTTAGAACTTTGTCACCGTATTCCATATATATATTTTATTTCATTTTTCCAGTCATCTTTCTCTGCTTATACAATCAGCATATTTTCTACTGTGGTATTTTTCAGTTCACTGTTTTTTTTTTATTTCCTCAACTCTGTCTCATCTAATAATAAATCTATCCAATTCATTCTTTCTGTTATTGTTTGGGTTCATAAAATTATCACTTGAGAATGTTATATATGTTCCAAGCATCTCATGCTCTCCAGGTTTCTGTTCATGTATTGAATTTATTGATCATAGAGATTAAGCTTTGTTTAAAAACAGGTTTGAGTTTTGATAAGAAGAATTGTTTTATAATTTCTTTGTATGCCTGTGTTATGGCCTTTGGGAGTTCCAAATGAAAACCCAAGCTATTTTTAGGTGATTCTCTTTCTTGCTGGTGTTTGAATTGCAGTTTTGTCTACCCATCCTCATGAGAATGTCTAAATCTCTATCCAGCATCTTAGCCTCACATAGTTTCTTTTCATATCCTCAGCCTTAGCTTTACAACTATCCAATGCTACATTGTTTCCCCTTCTCTGTAAGTTCCAGGCATCCCAATTCCTCCTATTTTATTGGCACTTTGACACTTTCACATAGATTTTATTTTCCTGTTGTTTCTACTTTTTCTAGGGGTTCACAGTGGAAGTATGCTCACATCAAGTTTATTCATCTTCCCCCAAAACAGAATACTTCTAAACTCAGGGTTTTGGTGCTGACTTTACTGAGATGGGGAAAAATAGAAAATTCTTAGTTTAATATTTATAGTTAATTCCATCTTGAGCAAAATAAAGGTGAGGCACTAGTGGGATACAATAATAGAAGTTTCTAGATGGAAGATGTTGTTCAGTCATTCAGTCATGTCCGACCTTTTGTGATCCTATGGGCTGCAGCACACCAAGATTTTCTGTCCTTCACAGTCTCTCAGAGTTTGCTCAAACTCATGTCCATTGAATCGGTGATATCATCCAACAATCTCATCCTCTATCACCTGCTTCTCTTTCTGCCACCAATCTTTACCAGCATCAGGGTCTTTTCCAGTGAGTTGGCTCTTTGCATCAGGTAGCCACATATTGACCTTCAACATCAGTCTTTCCAATGAATATTCAGGGTTGATTTCCTTTAGGATTAACTGCTTTGATCACCTTATATTCCAAGGGACTCTCAAAAGTATTCTCTAGTACCACAGTTCAAAAGCATTGATTCTTCAGCACTAAACCTTTTTTTAATGAACTCTCACATCTGTACATGACTACTGGAAAAATCATAGCTTTGACTATTAAGAGGGTTACAGGCAGGAAAGCTAGGGATCTCCAAATGGAGGAAATAGGCTGCAAATGTCAGACATTTTTTTTTTTTTTATCTCTATTAAGCAGCAGGAAGAAACAAACTACAAGTGTCAGATTTTTTTCCCCTTCTCTTAAATGAAATGAGTGAAAGTTGCTCAGTTGTGTTCAACTCTTTGAGACCCCATGGACTGTCCATGGAATTCTCCAGGCCAGAATACTGGAGTGGATAGCCTTTCCCTTCTCCAGCGGATCTTGCCAACCCAGGGATGGAACCCAGGTCTCCCACATTGCAGTAGAATTCTTCACCAACTGAGCCACTAGGGAAGCCCAAGAACACTGGAATGGATAGCCTATCCCCCCTCCAGGGGAATCTTCCCGACCCAGGAATCAAATCAGGATCTCCTGCATTGCAGGCTGATTTTTTCCCAACTGAGTAATCATAGAAGGTGTCCCTTCCCTATACAAATTTAAAAGGAGGTTTCTCTTAAAAATCTCTGTTGCCATGATGACACCTGGTTCAACCTGAACTTAACTCTTCTCCAACCTTAAGCTAAACAATGCATTTTTCTTATGGAAATGTGTTTACTCTAGAACCTGTCTTTCTTCAAGTCAGTTCCACTTAAGACTCAGAACCAGAACTGATAAGGGCTCAACAAACCAATATGTTTTTCTCATGCATTGTTCTACTAATATATGTTAATGAAACTATATATTTACTTGGAAACCTGCCTTTCTTCAAGGTTTATGTCATTCGCTTTATGGCCGGGGATGACTCACCTTGTGCCACTGTTATCTCAAAATGCATGTTGTGGGTGAGGGGCCTGATACCAGTCTCTGAGTTTTGAGACATTTTCTTTCTCTGATTAGCAGCCTGCTAGTAGCTATATAATATCCTGCTAAAGACTAGTGGGGGGCACCCTTTCTGCCCTCTTCTGATGTCTATGTCAGAAGCTTTTTCTATCTCTTTTATATTTTAATGAAAACTTTATTACACAAAAGCTCTGAATGATCAAGCCTCATCACTGGCCCTGGATTAAATTCCTGTCCTCTGGAGGCCAAGAATCCCAGCACCTTTCATGTCTCAGCAACAACATTTCACTGTGTGGACCTTTGTCAGCAAAGGGATGTCTCTGCTTTTTAATATGGTGTCTAGGTATCATAGCTATTCTTTGAAGAAGCAAGAGTCTTTTCATTTCAAGATGGAAGTTGGATACACAAATTTATTATTTGTGATGTTTATGTTATAGATTTAAATTAATGATTAAACCCAGTAAATACATGAGTTTCTATAGAAATAGATCTTCAGAGATTTATAAAAATAATTTAGATATAAGCTCTATGGAATTGCAAAATTTAGGTTATAGTCCAAGGAAGGATTCTGTGAAGAAAAGTATTAGGGAGCAAATAAAGAGGAAGAAATAATATTAGAATAATACATTGCTCTGAAAACTAAAAGGAGAAAAATATTCCTAAAAGGGTAATTAATTGTGACAAATAAATTTTAAATTTCAATAGGATGTATACAGAAATGAACATTGAGTTGTTCATAGGACTTTCCATTAGAATTATAGGGTAGAGAGCAAAGAATAGTTGGATGAAAAATAATAATACTAGAATATTGCAATTTCCAGCAATTTTGAGAAGTAAAGAAACTTAAAAATTTCCCAATTTAAAAACACCAAGTAATACTGTACAGAATATAACAGGCATTATTTCAAATGCATAAATGAATTTGTTGAAATATAAATTCCTAGAGGCTAGAAAAGAGCAAAGAACTGAAAACAAGACTTTACGTTGAAACAGAAATCCCTGCTGTCCATCTCTGTAACAAAAGACTTGAATAATACTATTGCAAAATACAATATATATTAGACAATTCTTGAAAATAAAATTATATACAGAATATATTAGGTTGAGTACAAACAGAATGAAATGTTTCAAAATGCTTTAGACAGAAGACTAAAAATAATGAACTAAATTTAGATATAGAAAGTAAGAAAAAGAAACAGAACAAATCAAGAGGAAAAGATAAAGTTCAAAGTTCAAAGAAAAATTAATAAATGAATTGAGAGACACGACATAGCTAAAAACTAGCTCTTTGAAAAAATGAAGGCAAAGCTTTCAGGCTTGGTGAAATAATTAAATAAAAGCAAATGATGAGTGAGAGGGAAGAAAAAAACACTTGAAATTAAAAAAAATACAGCATTTGAACTCTTTAAGTACGAACTTGCATTTACTAGAAAACTAGGTTTAGTTATAAAACTATCCACAAATATAAAATGAGAAAACAAAGCATGCAACAATAAAAATCAGATAGTAATTTCATAAGAAGCTTTATCAAACATTCTAAGGCCATATTATTTTGAAACTTTACACACCCTAAGATGATAGATATTAATTTTATTATGATTATATAAACTAGATTGCAAAACTACCTAGGTGGTTATATATTTCAAATTACATTCATTTTTACTTATTAGCAGTTATGTCAATATGCAAAATGAAAAACAAACTCTAATCCATCAAAGTATAAATAACAGTATATATTGATCAAATTTGGTTCTTACAAGGAATAAAAGACTGTTCTGACACTTAAAAAAATGTATCATTGTAATTTACCACATTAACATAATAGCAGGAAAAAATGATAAATGATTCATCTCAATAGACATAAAAAGGACCTCAATAAAATTAAAAAGTCATATATAATTTAAAATATTTGATCAAGCAAGTTCATTTCTAATTTTAATGAGAAATATTGATCAAAAGTCTATACAAACTACATGATCAAATATTAAAAACACTTCCTTATAAACATAACATAAGTTAGTTAAACTAGCACTTTTATTCAGTATTGCCCTACCAGTTCTCCAAAAACTGTGAAACCAAAGAAGACATAAATTAACAAGGAGGAAGCCAGACAATCATTATTTCCAGGTTATCTGTCTAACAAACACATGAAAAGATGCTCAACATCTCTCATTATTAGAGAAATTTAAATCAAAACCACAATGAGGTAACTTCTCGCATCGGTCGGAATGGCTGATGTCAAAAAATATAGAAACAATAAATGCTGGAGAGGGTGTGGAGAAAAGGGAACCCTCTTACACTGTTGGTGGGAATGCAAACTAGTACAGCCATAATGGAGAATAGTGTGCAGATTCCTTAAAAACCTGGAAATAGAACTGCTATAAGACCCAGCAATCCCACTGCTGGGCATACACACGGAAGAAACCAGAATTGACAGAGACACGTGTACCCCAGTGTTCATCACAGCACTGTTTACAATAGCCAGGACATGGAAGCAACCTAGATGCCCATAGGCAGATGAATGGATAAGGAAGCTGTGGTATATAGACACAATGGAATACTACTCAGCTATTAAAAATAACTCATTTGAATCAGTTC
This sequence comes from Antilocapra americana, assembly GCA_007570785.1. NCBI lineage: Eukaryota > Metazoa > Chordata > Mammalia > Artiodactyla > Antilocapridae > Antilocapra > Antilocapra americana. The sequence continues at coordinate 346,414 of ML660211.1, read as the reverse complement.
TAATGAGGTGGATGAAACTGGAGCCTATTATACAGAAGAAAGTAAGTCAGGAAAATCACCAATACAGTATATTAATGCATATATATGGAATTTAAAAAGATGCTAATGATGACCCTATATGCAAGACAGCAAAAGAGACACAGATATAAACAATAGACTTTTGGACTCTGTGGGAGATGGCAAGAATGGGATGATTTGAGAGAAGAGCACTGAAACATGTATATTACCATATTTGAAATAGATTGCCAGTCCAAGTTAGATGCATGAAACACGGCAGTCAAAGTCAGTGCACTGGGACAACATGGGGAGGGAGGTGGGAGAGGGGTTCAGGATGGGGGACACATGTGCACCCATGGCTGATTCATGTCAATGTATGGCAAAAACCACTACAATATTGTAAAGTAATTAGCCTCCAATTAAAATTAATTAAAAAAACAGATAATAATGACAAAATTTTGGGGTCTCTTAGAATGTAAGAGCATATAAAATATACTTCCTTTTTATATACTAATATCACCTAATTATGGAAATAGGCTTATATTAAATATTTATAATAGCAGCATAAACAATTGTTGCAGCCTAGTGGAGCAGAGACCAGAACCTGCCCCCTGACTGGAGGGTGCAGCAAACTGAGCCCTCCTGATTGTCCCAGGAAGTATGCCAGGCAGACGTTCTTGGGCAGGATGTGCTCTCTGCTCTGCTTCACTGCCTGCCCCTGCCTCTCTTCCCGTGGAAAGCACACAAAATTTTCCTGATCAACAGCAGAGCCATAACTTTACTCCCTCTTTATAGTGCACTGACCATACTCCCCAGTAAAGATATTTCCTAGTGATCTCATATTTTTATTCTGCCAATAAAAGTGCGAGCTGAAAAGAGCCATTTTGTCTTCCTGGCATGGAGAGCAGGAAGGCCCCCTGATGCCCCACTTGGCAAATTATGTGTGTCTGTCTTTTCATTATATGCTGGCCCCATTTCAGGTCTTTCTTACCCGCTGTGCTGGACGTGACAATGATAAAAATTAGGTCTATCAGAATATAGTTTTATAGGCATAATTGTAAAGAATTGGGAGCCTCTAGATTACCCAATGCACCTATGGAAACTTGAAAAATAACAAAGTTAGCGTTTCAGATCATGGTGAATATTCAATAAATAGTTTGGCACAACTGACTGTATTCCTAGCAGTTTAACAGCATATAAAAATTAGTCTGGAATTAAATTCTTAAATATAGAATTATCCATATGTATAATATTTATGTTTTAGAATATATGTGACATGTGCAAATATATTTATAATTCACTGGAAGGAAAATTTTCACCAACAGCACTGAATTGTAAACAACAAGAAACTGATTGATACATTTTATTACATTTATCTTAAAGTAATAAAAAACAGTCCTGAGGGATATGAAAATGCCAGTTTCAGTCTTGGAAAAGTCATTGGACGCATATACGTATTGATGTTTAGAATTGAAATGTATAAGGAGAGTCCAATTAAAGTATCATTCTTTTAGTCAGCTATTGCCCAGGGTCTTTTCCTTGTAAAAAACCCTTCAATAAAGAAGCATAGAACAAAAGCAAAATAATAAATGTCTTTGAATGCTCTCTGCTGTTATACTCTGGCTCTCTAGAGGTGAATTCTGATAAATTATTTAATTGGCAGCTACTCAGCAGCCATTTTATCCACCCTTCTTCTTGAACCTTATCCAGCAAAGTATTTGGGTTTCCCCAATATCCTGTGGGGAACCTGAATTCTATTTTTGGTACAGTCAACACATATAAACAGAATTATATATTGTGGTGGCAAGGACATGCATTTCATTCCCACCGTAATTGACTGACTAAAATATAAAATTGAACAAGCAGAAAGTCTTGTCCTTTGTGGGTTCTCCCTCATGAAAAACATGAATAATACGGTGGTATTTTTAGTGCCTCATGTACCCGCCATAAATTCTTGCTTTAAAAATAGATATATATGGAATTTAGAAAGACTGTAACGAGAACCCAACATGCGAGACAGCAAAAGGAATGCAGATGTATAGAATAGACTCGTGAACTCTGTGGATGAGGGTAAGGGTGGGATGATATGGGAGAAGGGCATTGAAACAAGTTAATTATCATATGTCTAATCAATCGCCAGCCCAGGATTGATGCTCGGGGCTGGTGCAACGAGATTTCCCAGCGGGAGGGAGGAGGGAGGGGGGTTCTGGAGGGGGAGCATATGTAAACCCATGGTGATATCATGACATTGTATGGCAAAAACAATTTCAAAAAAGAGAGAAAAAAAAATAGATGCAGAGCATAATGCCATTCAGGGTTTATTGTTTGTAAAGAATCCACCTGCCAATGCAGGAAATGTAGGAGATGTGGATTCGATCCCTGGGTTGGGAAGGTCCCCTGGATGAGGAAACGGCGATCAACTGCAGTATGCTTGCCTAGAGAATTCCATGGATAGGGTTGCCTTGTGGACTGCAATCCATGGGGTTACAAAGAGTCAGCGGGATTTGAGTGAGCACCCATGCACACACAACATTATTGGGAAAACAAAGATTAAATATAAAATGTTGAATATTGTAAGAGCAATGAAATTTATAGACATTCTTAAATTTAAGACAAGGATGAAAACATTTCTGGAATCTCTCAAAGTCCACTTAATAAAAAATACATATAACACTAAGTTTTGGAAATCAACTGCTATTGATTTTCATCAGTATTCAACATGAGTTTACACTGAAGAAAGCTGTAGCAAGTTGATATATGTGAAGATTACACAGATTCAAGATGTATAACACAATTGTGATAAGTATTATGCTACAATTTGTGGCCTTTAGGCTTAGTAGGATATTATAACAACAGAGATAGCAATAAAAGCTTAGAACCACCCAGATAAAAAAGGAAAAAAAAAAAAAGTTTAAAATGGGACAATACATAAAAGGTAATTGTGGGAAATAGTATCAGCAATTTAAAACCTCAGAATTTTCTGAGAACGTCGATTGAGCAGAAAAAGACTACAATCTAAATTTTGAGCATTTATTTTGTTTAAGGACTATATAACCCCCCCAAAACACAAATGTGTGTGTTAGTCGCTCAGTCACTTCCTACTCCTTGTGATCCCATGGACTGTATCCTACCAGGTTCCTCCAACCACGGGATTTTCCAGGCAAGAATACTGGACTGCATTGCCATTTCCTTCTCCAAAAGCACACATAAATGTATAGAAATGAAAATATCATCTTTGAAATAGAAAGATCTGAGAACTATCTATGAAATAAAATAAGATTTTTTTAAAAGTTCTCATACACACAATCTGCATAATCAGAAGATAAATATAACAAATAGTTGTAAACACTGAGACTAAAAATATCGTGTTCCAGCGTTTATACTAAATACTAAAATCGTCTTTGGGCATGTCTGCTTGCAAACACTGAGGCCAAAATAGAATGCTCTTTCACAGGCAAATGTAATACTATTCAGATACTTGTTTAAAGAAAACACTTAGGTCATTTTTAACAGCCTTTTAAAAAACAGTTAAAAATCTCAGGATGTTAAGAGTTCTACAGTGGATCTTCTAAAAATCAATATATTATATATTATATATATTATATATATATATTATTCTAACAAACCAAAAAAGTAGTTATTTTCTCTGTAAGTCAGGTTACAAATAAGTATGTGAAGTGAAAGTGCTCATTCGTGTCCGACTCTTTGCCACCCCATGGACTATACCGTCTGTGGAATTCTCCAGGCCAGAATACTGGAGTAAGTAGCCTTTCCATTCTTCTCCTTTCAGGGATCTTTACAACGTAGGGATTGAACGCAGATTTCCTGCATCGCAGGCGGATTCTTTACCAGCTGAGCCACAAGGGAAGCCCAAGAATACTGGAGTGGGTAGCCTTTCCTTTCTTCTCCTTTCAGGGGATCTTTCCAACCTAGGGATTGAACCCAGGTTTCCCCTCATCGCAGGCTGATTCTTTACCAGCTGAGCCACAAGGGGAGCCCAAGAATACTGGAGGGGATAGCCTATCCCTTCTCCAGAGGTTCTTCCCAATCCAAGAATCAAACCAGGGTCTCCTGTATTGCGGGTGGATTCTCTACCAACTGAGCTGTCAGGGAAGCCCTACAAATAACTATAGAGTATGTAAAATACAAACACAAAAGTGTTCATTTACAGTACCTCCCCCAAAATTTGTAGTAAATATTGTGAAGTCAGTAACTTACTAATGATATGAAAACCTGAAGTGGCCAAATAAAGTCAGTTTTAACATAGGAACTCAATATTGTGTCCACGGTATAAAAACAATTAAATGATACATGGAGAAAATAAATTTCATAAAACCCATATACTCCAAGTTGAAAATACATTTAAAGCTGAAAAGAAAATCATCCTTTTTAATATGAGAAGAAATAGTATCTACTTTAAAACATATATGGTGAAGTTTGATAAAAATATGAGGTAGCCCCATTGTTTTACACAATGGTTTTACTTTATTTTATTTTACTATTATTTCTTTTATTGTAACAAATTCAAGAAAGACTTTTTTCTTTACATTATTGTGTTGGTTTTGCCATATATTGACATGAATCTGCCATGGGTATACGTGTTTTCCTCTTCCAGAACCCCGCCGCCTACCTCCCTCCCGATTCCAAGCCTTCTGGGTCATCCAGTGCCCCAGCCCCGAGCACCCTGTATCAAGCATGAAACCTGGGTTGGCGATTCATTTCACATACGATAATTTACATGTTTCAATGCGGTTCTCCCACATCATCCCACCCTCTCCCTCTCCTATACAGTCCAAAAGACTGTTCTATACATCTGCGTCTCTTTTGCTGTCTCACATACAGGGTTCTCGTTACCATCTTTCTAAATTCCATATATATGCATCAGTATGCTCTAATGTTGTTTTTCCTTCTGGCTTACTTCATGCATGCTTAGTTACTTCAGTCGTGTCCGACTTTTCCAACACTATAGACTGTAGCCCGCCAGGCTCCTCCGTTCATGGAATTCTCCAGGCAAGCATACTGGAGTGGGTTGCCACGTCCTCCTCCAGGGGATCTTCCCAACACAGGGATCGAACCTGCATCTCTTATGTCTTCTGCACTGGTCGTTGAGTTCCTTACAACTAGTGCAACCTGGGAAGACCAAATGTTACTCTAAAAATGTTTTAATTCTTTTCTTTTCATTTCCAACTCCACTTACTCTTTGCTGTTATTTCATCCAGACTCTCTCCCTGGGCAACTCATGCTCATAACTTGATTTATGTCCTTTCAAATAATCTTAAACTTATGATGTATATGCGTCTGTCTTACCCTCTGTGTTTATCTCTATGTCAAAATTACCTATCTAAATACTTCTCTAGATAACCATCTTAAAAGAGACAGAAACCATAGTGACTGTTTTCACAGAGAGGAATTTAGTATCACTAGTTGTCAACTAGATGTATAGAATTAGGAAGTTAATCCAAAAACTTGTAAGAGAAAGAGAATATTAGCATATCATATCACAGAAGTGGCAGCCACAGAAAATAGCCAGCACCCTCCTAAGGCTGGGGAAACATGAAAAATGGTGAAACTAGTAAAGAATGGGTCTTTGGCAGAGGAATACAATGGAAGGTATTTTTTTTGCCAAGAAAAAGTGCACCTTTAAATTGCCCAGAGGAAGAGCGACTGGGCATCCAGGACTGTCGAGATGTGCCCATTCTTACTCATCCTATTCCAAATGCATGAAGTACTTTAATGTAAAAACAAAAAGTCATAAGGGATATAAGGAAAAAAAGTATAAATTATGATGTTACCTTGGGTGGAAATGATATTTGTATTACACACCAGGCATATAGTTATGCTGATGATGCTAAAAGGAGATGCTAAATCAGCAGACACCGCCTTTATTAAAATGAAACATTGTTAGGATATAGAAACATTGAAACCTGTAATAGCATTTTGTCTTTCTAGTCCAGTTTCTAAGACTAGCATAGACTTTTCTTGTTATGGTGAAAAATAAACATTTTTTAAATATGTTTTTAAGTGCTATGTATAAATTACTTGTCAGACAACTATTTCCTTCAAACTTTGAGAGAACAAATGATTGCTAAGTTGCATACACTAAGCATAATATTGTGTTTAAAAATAATCAGAATAATCCCAAAATGGCAATTTTACAGGATGGAAGCATTAGAAGAAATTTAAATTGGTATAATCAGTCCATTATTTTAAAATGTGGCCAGTGCAAATTGGAATGGGACTCATTCCTCGGAAGACTGTTCCTGTTTCCACCCACTCCAGCCATATGGAGAACCATATGGCTGTAATTGCCTTCAAGTCTTAAGTGTTGCCTTATCAAAGAAGTCTTCCCTGACCTGGAAATTGGAAATTTTGGACATGATATCTCTCCTTTGTTATGGCTTTATGGTTGTTATGGCTTAATCTTTTGTGCTTTCATAACCTGATACATTAATTTTATTTGTTTATTGTCTTTTTGTCCCACCAGATTATAAAGTATAGCAGGAATTATAGTTTTATTAACTATCATATGCCAAATGAGTAGAACAGAGCAATGGATGTGATAGGAACTCAACATTTTTTAATGATTAAATAAATGTGAAAATTGAATACTTATTGATCACATTTTACTTTAGGAGAGGTCTCTTGACTCTTTCAAAGTACTTCTCCAAGGGCTTTGCTCTTTGTGCTAAGTAAAGAAAGCTATTTTGTCTCTTGACAGCAACAGTGCGAGACATTAAGCTACTGACAGTTGGCAGCCCTTTGAAATATTATGGTAAAGGATGGTCTAAAATAATGAGAGTGACATAAGGAAAAAACAAAGATAATCTAAGAGAAAGCCTACATAAGAAAAGGGCTGCTTATTCCAATCATACTTAAATTTGAGCTGTGAGTGCCCTTGCCATGGTTTATTTATAGGAGCAATATAGTCTTCTTTTGCCTACATCTACAACATATGGGTTTCTGTCACTTTCAAATAATATATTCCTGACTGATGCTATTAGAAGTATATATAATATGCTATAAGGATATAAAACTATAAGGCTTTGAATAATTCTTAGTAGATTTTAAAAGTGAAACTTAAAAGCCCACCAGGCCCCTCTGTCCAGGTGATTCTCCAAGCAAGGATACTAACTAGGTTGCTGTACCCTCCTCCAGGGGATCTTCCAAACCCAGGGATCGAACCCACATCTCTTTATGTCTCCCTCCATTGCAGATGAGTTCTTTACTACTAATGCCACCTGGGGAACCCTATAACATTAAGTAAAATGTATAACTAATGAGACCTATTGAGCTGAAGAAATGACGAAGAAGACAGTTGAATTTATGAGAGACAAAATTATGGTACTCTGATGTTTGATTTTATTATCAACTTCTAGCCCCTCATTATTAGGGAAAGTGTGTAACTCCAAAACAACTTTGGCTAAGGTCTTGTAAATATCTCAATCCTTTCCAAATGTGCTCATGCAAAGTACACAGGAAGAGCTAAACAAATGTTATTTATTGTTATCAACCACAGTATTTTCATTGTTTATCAATGTATTTTCTTCAAATATAGCATGCAACTGTGAATACTTATTCATTTTATTAAAAACACTGCTGCTTTTATATTTTCTTTGCAAAACATCAGCTATTAGGGTTATTTTTTAGGAGAAATATCTGTGTAATGGTACTTCTCTCTCTCCCTACTTTAATTTGTAGTTAAAATACAGGAAAACGGAGGGCATGCACTCTCTACTAGATATAAAAGAAGAGCACTTTAAATCCTTTATGGCAAATAATCTTTGCCTCATAAAATTAGAAGTGAAAAGAGCCTCTTCATTGATCAGTACCAGTGTATTTTGTCAGACCATTAAATATACCAATTATCAGCAATAAATGCAGAGATTTCCTGATTATACATTTAATGCCAACTACAATTTACTCATCAAAACATCTCTCATAATTAAACTAATAATCTTTCTAATCATAAGAATTTGATTTATCTTTGTAACTTAGAGCTATACATAAAGCATGGCGCACAGTAGGCATTTGGGAAATTATTCTCATGACTGTTTTTGGACTGAGTTGATCATTAACAAACTAGAGATTTTCCTAAACGTTTTATAAACAAAACCATTTATTAAGTTTGGCTGTACTGGGTCTTGGTTGCTCTGTGGGCTTTTTTCTAGGTGCAAAAAGTGGTGGCTACGCTCCAGCTGCGTTGCACAGACTTCTCATTGCAGTGGCTTCTCATTGTGGTCCACGGCTCGAGGTGCACAAGCTTCAGTAGTTATGGCTCACGGGCTTAGTCGCTCCATGGCCTGTGGGATCCTCTCAGAGCAAGGATCAAAGTGGTGTTTCCTGCACTGGGAAGTGGACTCTACACCACTGAGTCACCGGGGAAGTCCTAAGCTTTCAGTTTTAGAAGACTTTCTGATTTACAGAAAAATTTCAAAGATACTACAAAGTGTTCCCATGTAACACATACCTAGTTTTCCCTGTTAACATATTAGTAAGGCACACTCATTACAATTAATTAATGAATTAATGATCTACTACTTAAGCATCATTATTTGCTAAAGTCCTTGAATTAGATTTTCTTAATATCTTTTTTCTATTATAGGATCCTATTATGAGTACATTTTGTTTTACCATCAGGTCTTCTTCAGTTTCTCTAGATTTTGACAGTTTCTCCACCTTTCTTTGTTTTTTGGATGTCCTTCATAGTTTTGAGAAATACTGGTTAGATAAGGTACTCTGTTAAATATTTCTCTGTGGGAATTTTTTTCATGATTAGACTAGGTTTTGGGTTTAAAGAGAAGACAGCAGACCTAGTGTCATTCTGTTTATACAAAGTATACACTCTAACCTCAGTTCCTGAGGAAGACTGGTTCCAGGACCAAAATTGATATACACCAAAATTGGTGGGTTTTCAAGTCCCAGAGTTCAGCCCTCCAGATCCACTATTTTGTATCTCTGAATCCAGTCAACCCCAGATCATGTAATATTGTAGTATTTATTTTTTTAAAATTTCCCCTTATAAGTGGACTTAAGCAGTTCAAGCCTGTGTCATTCAAGAGTTAACTTTCCATCCCATTAATATGACTTACTGATTCAGATGTTAACTTTGACCACCTGGGTGAAGTACTTGGATATCTTCAATGTCACATTACTTATTTTCTCTAATCCACTCTCCATACCTTACTTTGGAAGGAAGTTACCACATGTAGGCCACTCTTAAGGAGTAATGCCAGGGTCCAGCCTTGGCGGGTCCGGGAGTCTTGAGGGATGAGTGGCGTAGGCGAAGAAGTGAGCTGAGTTGATGTGATGATGGAGCAGTCTCTCTCTCCATTGTTGTTCGTTTACAGTTTTTATACCCAAGAAACATACCCATTACATCACATGTTATTCTATACAATCTTTTTTTCTGCCTATCATCAACAACTTTAATCTTAAGCTCATTTTCTTTGCAAAAGTCGGATTTCTACATAATTAGATTTAACATTAGTATGTTTACCATTTAATTGTCTCCAGCATACTTTGGATAAGTACATCAATCTAAGTAGAAAGAAACTCCCCAGTAAAGAGTAGGAGGTGTAGTAATCTATTTTTTTTTTTTTTTTGAAAAGTTAAAAATTCCCTAATTTTTTATTCCTGGTACCACTACCACAATTTACAGGGCCATATACCTGATGTAATGAAAAGAAAAAGAAAAAGACAAAGCTACAACAGATAAAAGACCTCAGGAATGTACATCTAATTGACACTACATTGCATTAATCAATAGCTGCACTTTTTGCAAACTGTGGCTATGACAGTCCTGAACAAGGAGGGTTTCCTGTTTAAGCTGCAGTAACTTTTCTGACTATGGATCATCGTTCCTTCTGTGGCAGATTTTTACAGTTCCTCTAACGCATTTGGGACGACTGTCTCAAAGTAACCTGCAGCTTTCCTGACAACTCCTCGCTCTCTCTCCTGCTAAGAACTGTAGCCCTTTTCTTCTGAGTTTTTAGAACCTTCTGCTACCATATCCACCACTTCCACCACAGATCTATAACCACCACCATAGGGACTGCCCGAGCTTCTTCCACCAAAACTACCCCCTTTCATGGGTCCATAATTTGATTGCTGTTGTCCACTATAATTTCCAAAATCATTATAGTTTCCACCACCACCATAGTTACCTCCAAAATTTCCTCCTTCATTGTAACCATCATATCCTCCACCACCACCATGTCCACCACCTTGGTTTCCATATCCTGGTCCTCCACCACCACCGTAACCTCCTCTACTACTATAACCAGGACCACCGCCATAGTTGCCACCATCACCTCCAGATCCATTGTATCCACCATCACCTCCTCCGTAACTCCCTCTGCTGCCACCACCTCCACCACCATGGCCTCCTCTTCCACCAAAGTTTCCACCACGGCCAAAGTTACCTCCACCACCTCCAAAGTTTCCTCCACGACCCATGAAGTTGCCAGATCCTCCTCCACAACCTCTTTGTGATCCAGCAGATTGCATCTCTTGTTTAGAAAGGGCCTTTTTCACTTCACAATTATGCCCATTAATAGTGTGGTATTTCTGAACAACAATTTTATCAACTGTATCATGATCATCAAATGTTACAAAAGCAAATCCTCTTTTTTTCCCACTCTGCCTGTCTTCCATAACTTCTATGGTTTCAATCTTCCCGTACTTTTCAAAGTAGTCTCTCAAATTATATTCTTCTGTATCTTCTTTAATACCACCAACAAAAATTTTCTTCACCGTTAGATGGGCACCAGGCTTTACCGAATCCTCTCTAGAAACAGCTCTCTTTGGTTCCACTACACGCCCATCAACCTTGTGTGGTCGAGCACACATTGCTGCATCCACTTCTTCAACACAAGAGTAAGTCACAAAACCAAAGCCCCTGGAACGTTTTGTTTGGGGGTCTCTCATCACCACACAATCTGTAAGTGTGCCCCATTTCTCAAAATGTTCTCTTAAGCTATCATCTGTAGTTTCAAAGCTCAGACCACCAATAAACAGCTTTCTCAACTGCTCTGGTTCCTTGGGATCATGACCCTCCATTTTGAGACCGGACTTGCCTCTTCCAACTCGAGTTCCTGTAGTAATCTATTTAAATGTCTCTTATTCCTCCTTTGTCCACAGGGAAGGGAATCCGCCTTCCCCAATCCCCTGGGGGAAATAAGGTGTGAGGGAATTATCTCAGGATGAATTATTTCTAATTAGGACTGACCTACTGAGATGAGCTAATGTTCAGAGCCTAAACGGAACTTCCCAAGAAAAATACCAGGAGGGGCCTTGCCTTGGGATGCCCCGAAGGAAAATCAGCTTTGCAGTTTCCTTCTCAGTTTCATGACTTTATCATCCGAGTGAGCAGGCATCCTGATGGCTCCCGGAAGAGTAAGAAGTTGTTTGTTACCTTCTTGAAAGTGGAAGTATCTACATAAGTTATCTAGAATTGCTCCCATAGGTGATTTGTCTGTTCATTCTCACTCATTAGACAATGTATGTATGTCGGTGCATGCCAAGTCATTTCAGTCATGTCTGACTCTTTGTGACCTTATGGACTGTAGCCCACGAGGGTCCACTGTCCATGGGATTCTCCAGGCAGTAATACTAGAGTGGATTGCTATGACCTTCTCCAGGGGATCTTCTTGACTCAGGGATCAAACTCACATCTCTTACATCTTTCTTTGGCAGGCAGATTCTTTAACACTAATGCCACCTGGGAAGTCTATTTATTTCTGTATTGATATAAAAATATTTATTTTACAATTTGAATTACAGCCTACTATTGATTTATTTAATACATTTTTCAAATTCTAATTTGGGAACTAAAAGTTCTTTGTTTAGTTTCTGTGTCACTTCAAAGTAAGCCATAATTGTATATGTATATATTTATTTTTTCCTTCAACTTCCCATATTTACAAGTATTCAAGTACATCTCATATATATATATACATGTGTGTGTGTATGAAATATATATTTCTGGCCCAAATCTATTGATTGATATTCCTCCAAGGAGTACTGGTTTCTTTAATTGGAGAATGGTTATGAAAACCATATGTGAGCATTGTCATCATTGCTACTGAGGTGCTGTTGCCACTGGAGTCAGCTGTCGAGAGTATACTCTATATAGTAACCTGTATATAGAGTCAGTAAGTCAGTTCAGTCAATCAGTCCTGTCTGACTCTTTGCAACCCCATGGACTGCAGCATGCCAGGCGTCCCTGTCCATCACCAACTCCTGGAGCTTGCTCAAACTCATGTCCATGGAGTCAGTGATGCCATCCAAACATCTCATCCTCTCCCATCCCCTTCTCTTCCTGCCTTTAATCTTTCCCAGAGTTAAGATATTTTCTAGAGTGCAACTGTGTGGTAGTTTTACATTCTTTGGTATTGCCTTGCTTTGGAATTGGAATGAAAACTGACCTTTTCCAGTCCTGTGACCACTGCTGAGTTTTCCAAATTTGCTGGCATAATGAGTGTATCATCTTTTAGGATTTGAAGTAGCTTAGCTGGAATTCCATCACCTCCACTAGCTTGTTTGTAATGATGCTTCCTAAGGTTCACTTGCCTTCACAATTCCAGATATCTGGCTCTAGATGAATAATCACACTGTCGTGGTTGTCTGGGTCATGAAGGTCTTTTTTGTATAGTTCTTTTGTGTGTTCTTGCCACCACTTCTTAATATCTTCTGCTTCTTTTAAGTCCATTCCATTTCTGTACTTTATTGTGCCCACATTTGCATGAAATTTTCCCTTGGTGTCTCTAATTTTCTCGAAGAGATCTCTAGTTTTTCCCATTCTATTGCTATCCTCTATTTCTTTGCACTGATCACTGAGGAAGCTTTCTTATCTCTCCTTGCTATTCTTTGGAACTCTGGTACTCAAATGGGTATATCTTTCCTTTTCTCCTTTGCCTTAAGCTTCTCTCCTTTTCTCAGCTATTTGTAAGGCCTCCTCAGGCAGCCATTTTGCCTTTTGCATTTTTTTTTCTTGGAGATGGTTTTGATCACCTTCTCCAGGTACAATGTCATGATCCTGCAATACTCTTGTCACATTCTGCATTCCATCTTGGGAAGCTACAACCTCCAAGATGTTTTATTTAATTTGCATATAGTAATATTTATTTTTTATGCTTGTACTGTTCAGTATGTTTTGACAAGTGCATAGTGTCATGTATTCACCATCACAATAACACACAAAATAGTTTTACCACAAAAAAAGAAAATCCTGTGCCTCACCAAATCAATCCCCCCCCAACAAAATCTCTGACAGTGTTGATTTTTTTTTATTATATTTCTAGTTTTACTTTCTCTGAATATCATATAATTTGAATTAGATGATATGTAGCTTTTTCAGAGTGGCTTCCTTCACATAACAGTATACATTTAAGACTTTTCCATGTGTTTTTAAATTGCTGATACTTTATTCGTTTTTTACTAAATAATATTGTATTTATGACAAACCAAACTTTAGCTGTTCACTTACTGAAGGATTTTGGTCAGTTTAAGTTTTTGGAATTTTTGGAATAAGCTATTATAAACAGGTTATCTGTGGACAGAAGATTTCAAACTGATAGCTTATGTTGAATGATTTTGGATTCGTGATCTCAGAAGAAGATTTAGCTTCAGGACCAGGGACCAGGGACCAGGCTTGATCTCTCAAGAACTTTTGTGTAGCAGAGTTTTATTAAAGTATGAAAACAGACAGAGAAAATTTCTGACATAGACATCAGAAAGTGAATGAATAATGCCCCATTCGCTAGCCTTAGCAAGAGAGCTGTATACTTTTTTAACTGGTTATTACAATAATTCAAAAGAATGTCTCAATGTTGTAAAGATTTTACGAGATCCACTCCCATAATTTACATTTTAAGATAACAGGATTATAACTTCACAATAGAAAGATCTTACCAGATCTACTCCCATAGTATACATTCTAAAATAAAAGGATTAGTCAGAAAAAGGTTTTCAGGAAGGAGAAACTGTTCTCAAGAAAGAAACAATGTTGTTACATAATCCGTAGTACAGAGTTTAAACTGAGTTGTTTGGTTGTGCAATCACCAGATTTTAAAGAAAAGAAAAAATCAATATTTTATGTGACTAAGACTAAGGAATGTAAAAAAAAAAAAAAAAATTGTCCTTGTCTCCTCCTTGAGAATTCCAGACCCCTATCTCCTCTTTGAGAGCCCCAGATCCCTTTCTCCTCCTTGGGGACTCCAGACTTCTTATCAATCTACTTAGAAATTGACTCTCAAAATCAGCTGGAAAAAGACTGCTAAATGAAATAAGTCTAAGGTTAGTTTTGAAGAACTACCAAATTCTTTCCCAAAGTGTCTATATAATTTTGAATTTTATTCCATAGCAATAAATGAGAGTTCTGTTATAGTGGATACCCTCCAGAAATTAGTACTTTAAATTTTATGGTAAACTAATACATAATCTTCCTGGAGTTGTTTTCATGTATGCCTGAGAAAAACGTGCATTCTGCTGCTGTTGGATGGAATGTTCTGTATATATCTGTTAGGTGCATTTGTCTAAAAGATAATTCAATAAATAATGTTCCTTATTTATTTTCTGTAGGAGTGATCTATTCATTGTTGAAGGTGGAGTACTGAAGTCCCTTACTATTGCTGTATATTTCTCCTTTCATATCTGCTAATATTTCTTTAATGTATTTGGATGCTCAAATGTTTATTGCATATATGCTTATGATTATTTGTTCTCTTGATGAATTGATGTCTTTATTATTATAGATATCATTATATAATGATCTTTATTTCTTGTTACCATTTTTGACTAAAACTTTCTTATATCTGAAAAAAAAAATATATATATATATATAAAACAGAAGTGACTCTGTTGTAGGCAACATTTGATTGAGTCTTGTTTGTTTGTTGTTTTTTAATCTATTCAGATACATTATGTCTTGCATTTGGAGAATTTAATAAATTTACATTTAAGTTAAATTTTATAAATAAAACTTGCTAATGCCATTTTATTGCTTTCTGGAAGTTTCATTCCCTTCCTTTCCCTTGTTCTTTTTGTCCTCTTTTGCTGCCTTCCTTTCAGAAATCATGATTTTCCAGAGTGGTCTGCTTTGATTACCTTCTCTTTGTCTTTTATGTATCTGCTGTATGGTTTGCTTTATGGTTACCACAAGGCATAATTAAAAGATTTTGTAGCTATAATAAACTATTGTATGCTGATAGCAGCATGGCTTCTATCAAATACATAAACTTTGCTCTTTCTTTCCCCTCCCATCTTTTATATTTTATACTGCATTTTATCTCTAAATATTGTATAACTATTAACATTGTTATAGCTATTGCTATTTTTAATAAAAAAATTAATGTTACTATTTAGCATATTTTAATTTCCATTAAAGAACTCATTTCATCATTTCCTGGAGATGAACTCTCAGCTTTCGTTTGGTTGGCAAAGCCTGTATCTTACCTTCATTCCTATAGGACAACTTTGCTGGATAACATAATTGGTGGGTGTTTTTTTTCCCCCTGCACTTTGAATGTGTCATCCCACTCTCTCTGACCTGCAAGGTTTCTGCTCAGACACAACAACAGCATATAATGGTTTCCTGGTATGAGAAGATTTGCTTTACCATTTGCTGATATTAAAATTCTCTGTGCTCAGTTTTAGATAGCTTTTTTTTAATGTGTCTTGGAAAAGATGGTTTGGGGTTAAAATTTTGGTTTGACTGATTAGTTCAAGACCCTGAATATTTGAGAAGTTCTTGAATATCATTCCTTTAAATAAGCTTTCTACCCCCTTTTTCTCTTTGCCTTTTAGGACTCTAATAACAATGTTCAAGCTGGTTTTAGAAAGTCAGGGATAAAATTGCCAACTTCTGCCGGATAATCAAAAAAGCAAAAGAGTTCCAGAAAAACATATATTTCTTCTTTATTGACTATTCCAAAGCCTTTGACTGTGTGGATCACAACAAACTGTGGAAAATTCTGAAAGAGATGGGAATACCAGACCACATGACCTGCCTTTTGAGAAATCTGTATGCAGGTCAGGAAGCAACAGTTAGAACTGAATATGGAACAACAGACTGGTTCCAAATAGGGAAAGGAGTATGTTAAGTGTCAAGGTTGTATATTGTCACCCTGTCTATTTAGCTTATATGCTGAGTACATCATAAGAAATGCTGGGCTGGATAAAGTACAAGCTGGGATCAAAATTGCTGAGGAAAATATCAATAACCTCAGATATGCAGATGACACCACCCTTATGGCAGAAAGTGAAGAAGAGCTAAAAGAGCCTCTTGCTGAAAGTGAAAGAGGAGAGTGAAAAAGTTGGCTTAAAACTCAAAATTCAGAAAACTAAGATCATGGCATCCGTTCCCATCACTTCGTGGAAAACAGATAGAGAAACAATTGAAATAATGAGGAACTTTTTTTTTCTTTGGTTCCAAAATCACTGCAGATGGTGACTGCAGCCATGAAATTAAGAGACGCTTACTCCTTGGAAAAAAATCTGTGACCAACCTAGATAGCATATTAAAAAGCAGAGTCCTCCTGTGATGGACAGGGAGGCCTGGCATGGTGCAGTCCATGGGACTGCAAAGAGTTGGACAGGTCTGAGTGACTGAACTGAACACATGATTTTTTTTCTGAATAGAATCCCATGATTCATATAGGATTTATTCATTCTTTTTAATTCTTTTTCTTTTTTCTCTGAATAGATAATTTCAAAGGTCCCATCTTTGACTTTATAGACTCTTTCGTTGGATTGACAGAGTTTGCTATAGACACTGTTATATTTTTCATTTCATTCATTATATTCTTCATTTCCAAATTTTCTTTTAGGTTCTTCCTTATGATTGCTAAGCATTTTGATAAATTTCTAATTTTGTTCTTGTATTGTTTTCTTAGTTTCATTGAATTGTCTTTCTGTGTTTTCTTACAGCTCACCCAGCTTCCTTAAATCAGGTTTTTTGGTTTCTACATTGGATAAACTACAAATCTCCATTTCTTTGGTATCAATTACTGAATAATTTTTTGTGTTCCTTCATTGTTGTAATTTTTCCTAGATATTTTATGTACCTCAAAGTCTTGTGTTGCTATTTTCACATTTGGGAAAAAAAAAAAGTTATCCGCTCTTGTCTTGACTCACTGGTTTTGATGAAGAAAATTCTTCTGTCAATCTTGATAGGGGTTATGACATTTTCTATGAGTACATCTGCTCCTCATATTTTATTTCCTTTTGTGGCAGAAGTCATGGGCTTCTGTGCTTTGTTTTGGTCCTGCCAAACCAGGCCCTGTGCTGAAAACCACCTTTTTGCTATCTCTCAGGCAGTGATATGTGCTCGCTTGTTATTTCTCCCAGTCCTGAAGAATTGGCCTCTATGTGTGTTTACTAGTTGTTTTAAAAGCTGCAGTTGGGAACACACACAGGGAGGTGTCCATGGCATGGGTGTGTGTGTGTGGGTGAGGCCCACTGAGCACTGAGGGTGCCAGTGGGTCATCTGGAGGGATTTGTAGTTGAGGCATCCCCAGAAGTTCATGGGCTAGCTTTCTGGTAGAGTCCAAGATGTCGCTAGTAGGATTTAGCTCTCTTGATATGTTCCATTCGGATCCTTGGCCACCATTCTCCCAGGCCTTCACTCCCTCTGACATTGCAGTTCCTCAGTATTCTTGACCCCACTCCAGTACTCTTGCCTGGAAAATCCCAGGGATGGGGAAGCCTGGTGGGCTGCCATCTATGGGGTTGCACAGAGTCAGACACAACTGAAGCGACTTAGCAGCAGCAGCAGCAGCAGCAACAGAATTCTTGATGATGTGAGAGAGAAATGGGCCAATTAGATGATCTCCCACACATCTAGGGAAGCTAGATGCTCACCCACATTATTTCACCATTTTCATGGGAGGAATCAGGGTTAAGAAGGTTCACTTTGGCAGTAACATTGCCATCTTGCTTATCTGATGGCTCAGATGGTAAATAGTGTGCCTGTAGTGCAGGAGACCTGGGTTTGACCCCTGGTCTGGAAGATCCCCTGGAGAAGGGAATGGCTACCCACTCCAGTATACTTGCCTGGAGAATTCCATAGACAGAGGAGCCTGGCAAGGTACAGTCCATGAGGTTTCAAAGATTTGGACATGACTGAGTGACTAACACTTTTACATTACCTTATTGCCACCTTGCAGGAAGGGTGATGTGGGTAAAGCAAAACTGTTCCTCTTACCATCTTCAGTGCGTGTATCCTCAGATTTTGTATGCTCCAACAGTATGCTAGATTCTTGGACTTCCAAAAAGACTCTTTCTTTGTAGTGACTGTTAAAATTTAAATCAATGTTCTTTGGGAGAAGATGGTATACGACTCTTTTTCTGCCATGCTGAGAATGTCACTCCCAGCAATTGAGTTGTGTGTTAATCTTGTATCCTATGACTCCCCTATAGTGATTTAATATTTCTGGATTTTGTTGTTGCTGATACATTAGAAATTTCTATATATACAGTCATGTAATTGGTAGAGTTTTATCTCCTTTTCTCCAATCTGTGTGCCTTTCTAGCCCTTGAATACTGTAAGATTTTCAGTCAGTATTGAATATGCTAAGAGAAAAAGAGGAATGCTTCATATTTTTCTGCTCTTAGGACAAAAGCATCTAGTTACTCACCATTTAGTACATTAGCTTACAGGTTTGTGAGTACTCTTTGTTAACTTAAGATCAGTTTTACTACTGAATTGCTGACAGCTTTCATCATGAGTGAATGTTGATAAATTCTTTTTGTTTATCAATTGATATGATTATATGAGTTTTCTTCTAAAGTTAGTATACTGTAATACATTGATTTATTTTTAATTGAATTATCCTTGAATATCTGGTGTAAATCTCATTTGGTCATGGCATATAATGCATTTTTTATACCTGTTAATATTTTCTTGAGAATTTTTCTATATATCATCATGAGAAATGTTGGGTTTCTCTTTCTTGTAATGTCTTTAATTGATTTTGATATTAAGGTAATGCTGGTCTTATGGAATTAGTTAGGAAGTGTTCCTCCTGTTTCTAGTTTCTACACACAGTTGGAGACAATTAATATCATTTCTTTCTAACATGGTAAAAGTTGTCAGTAAGCTGTCTGTGTTTTTGCTCTATTTTAAAGAATATTATTAATTATTGATTGAAATAATCTATGGTTTTACCTATATATCCTTATGTGAGATTGGTTAGATGTGTCTTTCAAGGTATTAGTTCATGTCATCTATGCTTTAAAATTTGTGGGCATAGAGTTGATCATAGTATTCCTTCATGATCCTATGTTCGTGAGATAAGATTTGGGAAATGTTCCTCCTGTTCTATAATTTAGGTTTTGTGTGAATTGATGTATCTGCTTTTATATATTTTATGAAATTCACCAGTTATGCATTCAGGACTTTTTTTTTTCCTGTGAGAACTTTTAACAACAAAACTTACTTTCTTTAATAAATATATGTTACTAATGATTTCTTCTTCTGTGGACAAATTGTGAGTCTCTCTCTCTCTTCCTCTCTAATCAGTCTGATGACAATTATTAATGCTGTTGATTATTTCATTGAACCAATGTATGATTTTAAATTTTCTCCATGATTTTTTCTTTCTCCTTGTTTTTCAGTTACAGTTATTATTTCCTTATGCTTATGGCTGATTTTATTTGCTCTTCTATCACACAGACATCTAAGTGGAAGCTTGGGTCATAAATTTGAGACCTTTAACTTTTCTAGCATGAGTTATCATATTATAAGATGTCATATATATTCTGATCACAGCTTTAGTTGCATTCAGTGAGTTTTGATATGTTCCTCTCTTGCTTTCCTTTGATTCCAATTATTTTCTAATTTCCTCAAATTTTTTCTTTTGGTTATGAATTCTGTGGCCCCAAATTCATTGGTCATTCAGTCAACTCCAACTTCTTGTTATATATTTTTTAAACATTTGGATATGCTCCTGACATAATTTTGATCTTGGGTTTGAGTTTACTATTTATGTGGTCAGATAACATTGTCTCAGTTCAGTTCAGTCACTCAGTCTTGTCTGACTCCCTGTGACCCTATGGACTGCAGCATGTCACATTTCCCTGTCGATCATCAACTCCTGGAGACTATTCAAAATCATGTCCATCACATCAGTGATGCCATTCAACCATCTCATCCTCTGTCGTCCCCTTCTCCTCCTACCTTCAATCTTTCTCAGCCTCAGGGTCTTTTCAAATGAGTCAGTTCTTCTCATCAGGTTGCCAAAGTATTGGAATGTCAGCTTCAACATCTGGCCTTCTGTTGAATATTCGGGACTAATTTCCTTTAGGATAGATTGGTTGGCTCTCCTTGCAGTCCAAGGGACTCTCAAGAGTCTTCTTCAAAACCACAGTTCAAAAGCATCAATTCTTCAACACTCAGCTTTCTTCATAGTCCAATTCTCATATCCATACATGACTACTGAAAAAACCATAGCTTTGACTAGATGGACAGACCTCTGTTGGTAAAGACTCTGCTTTTTAATATGCCATCTAGGATGGTCATAGCTTTTCTTCCAAGGAGTTAAGTGTCTTTAATTTCGTGGCTTCAGTCACCATCTGCAGTGATTTTAGAGACAAAAAAAAAAAAAAAAAAGTCCCTCACTGGTTTCTATTGTTTCCCCATCTGTTTGCCATGAATTGATGGGACCGGATCCCGTGATCTTTGTTTTCTGAATGTTGAGCTTTAAGCCAACTCTTTCATTCTCCTCTTTCTCTTTCATCAAGAGGCTCTTTAATTCTTCTTCACTTTCTGTCATAAGGATGGTGTCATCTGCATATCTGAGATTATTTATATTTCTCCAGTCAATTTTGATCCCAGCTTGTGCTTCATCCAGTCTAGCGTTTCTCATGATGTACTCTGCATGTAAGTTTAATAAGCAAGGTGACAATATACAGGCGTGATGTACTCCTTTCCAGATTTGGAACCAGTCTGTTGTTTCATGTCCAGTTCTAACTGTTGCTTCTTGACTTGCATACAGATTTCTCAGGAGGCCGGTCAGGTGGTCTGGTATTCCCATCTCTTTCAGAATTTTCCACAATTTGTTGTGATCCACACAGTCAGAGGCTTTGGCGTAGTCAATAAAGTAAAGTAGATGTTTTTTGATGTTGGCAATTTGATCTCTGGTTCCTCTGCCTTTTTTAAATCCAGCTTGAACATCTGGAAGTTCACAGTTCATATACTCTTGAAACCTTTCTTGGGGAATTTTGAGCATTACTTTGCTAGCATTGTCTACATATTTTCAATTATTTTAAGTTTGGTAAAGCTTGAACTTTTTGGTCAGAATATAGTCTATCTTGATGAATGCTCCATATACGTTTCAAAATAATGTGTATTTTCTTGCTTTCTATATACATAATTTTTAAGTATATGCATGATTTGGTGTATATTTAGCATAAATACACTGTAAGGAAGGTCATTTTTCTTAATACTGCAATGAACATAGGGATGCATATGTATTTCCAAAATAGTATTTTGTTTTCATTGAAAAATACTCAAGTACTGAATTGCTGGATCATGTATGGTTCTGCTTTTCATTTTTTGAGGAACTTCCATTGTGTTTTTAATATGTTGCAATGTTTGAGAAGAGGCTTGTTCCTCAATCTTATTCTGTGTCTATTCAGTCCCAATAGTGGATTGTCATCTTTTCATTGTTCTTCCTCCAGACCCAGGGTGAATAAGGAGCCACTATATAGGACTTTTCTGGTCTCAGTTCTATTTTTCATCTAAATACATGATTTCTTAACATAACCCTTGTCAGGAATAATAAAATTCTGGTGTTAAGGAAGTTAAACATTGCATTATTTATAAAAGAATATGCGAAGATTTCTTTATAAAAACTAATAAGCAACTAATTTTTGCAATGTAGAACAAAAATTGTGCCTATAACTTAACTAATTTAATTTTAATAAAAGCTTTACAAGAAAATTGTATATAATTTATAATTTAAAAATCGAAGATTCAATTACAGAAAGGAATCATGGCACTGAAGGAGATTATAAGCCCAGATTTTGGAGAGAGACATTATATTATGAACCAAAAACAGCTATTTTGAGGTACTAAAACAAAATCATGAAATTCACTTAGTATTTGTGATCTAATTTAAGGAGAATTAGCAGATGTCATCTTTATCTGGATGGTGCTTGTGCTCAGTCAGTCAGTTGTGCTTGACTGTTTTCAATCCTCCGGACTGTATCCCACCAGGCTCCTTTGACCATGGGATTTCCCAGGCAAGAATACTGGAGTGGGTTGCCATTTCATCCTCCAGAGGATTTTCCCAATTCAGGGATCAAACCCACATCTCCTGCATTGCAGGTGGATTCTTTACCACTGAGCCAGCAAGATAGCCCATAGGGGTATTGTATAAGTATAAATAAGTATATTCTATCAGTATAAATTTAACATAACCTTGAGTAGAAACAGCTTGATAAGAAAATATCAGTATTATTAGGCCATTAATATACAGAGGGGTTTAAGAGAATGTCCAAAATTTTAAATGTGCTTAGTGCTAAAGTGAGTGAATGTCACTCAGTCATGTTTGACTCTTTGCGACCCCATGGACTGCAGCCTGGCAGGCTCCTCTGTCCATGGAATTCTCCATGCAAGAATACTGGAGTGGGTTTCCATTTCCTTCTCCAGTTGCTAAAACATTTACATTTTTAAAAGATCTATCATTTTCCTCTCAATCTTATTTAATACTTGAAACTAAGTTTTAAAGGGAGAAAAGTTATTTTAAAATCAACATTGTAATTTTGCTTATTTATATACTTTAAAATCCTGCTTATCCAATTGCTTTGTAAAAACAAAATTATTTTGGATGATGAATAGAGCACACCATACTTTGTAAAATATATTATTTCCTAAATAAACTAGTTTATGTCAATAAAAGAGGAAAGTTTTAATTCAAAGCAGACAATTTATTTCTCTGAAAATTATTTTTACTTGTAGAATAGAAAACTGTCTCAGTGAAAGGTCATGATTCCTTGGAGGCAGTAATTATATGACTTTGAATCACATGTTAGTTTGAATATATGCTCTATTACTTAAAAATGCACAGTTTTCATTTTATCTCGTTGTCGTGCCTAGGCTTTTTGTAAATTATAGGATGTCCTGTAGTATCTGTCGAATTTGCAGATGTTAGAATTGTGTTGATTCATAGTAAGCATTTTCATAAAGCCAAACGAATGTGTCATACACTTTTCTGTGTAATATAGAGCATGCTGGCCCCCATTACTGGCTCATTACTGTGCTGAACATTTTATTTCATTAGCACATATACTGGCAACTCTTACCATTCATTCTGTAGGTTGCATAAAAAATAGAAATGATTAAAAATATGGACCAAGTTCAAATCAGTGCTTTGCACATTGCCTAGCATTGATAGACATTCAGTAAATGTTGAATATTTAATAAGTCAAAAGCATTGCAAATACATTTTAGTCACATTGTGGAACTATAATGTCTTTGCTTGCTAGAAAACAGTCCCTTAATTAGAGTTGTAATGTTACAGCTCTTTGTGCCATTTAATCTTTACAAAATATATTATATGAAAGGAAAGATAAATAAGCAAAAATAATTTTTTTGTATGTGCTATGCCCAAAACATAATCACATGCTATTTAATATTCTGAGAGGCAGTTTTTCAGCCTTTGTTTTATAGCAAGGTTATGAAGTAATTATTTGTTCATAAAGGTTTGCCCAGTTATTTTCAGAGAAAGAGGCTACATTTGAACCAATATTTTATATTTCCAATGCATCTTACACTTTTTTTTATTTGTTTTGTTTTGTCTGTGTTGCATGACATGTAAAATCTTAGTTCTCTAACCAGAGATTGAACCCATGCCTTTGGCAGTGAGAGCACACAGTCCTAACCACTGGATCACCAGGGAATTCCCAATACTTCTTACTCTTTATAAAATTAGTTCTTTATATAAGAAAAGAAAGAACAGTTTATCCCAACTCCTTTAAATTATAGCATGAAGAAATATATTTAATAAAATATAGGGAAAAATCAAGAAACTCCTGGAAATTCTAAGACTACACTGTAATAGACTTTCAAATTGATTTTTAAATAATTATGAATTTCTATAATGTTGTTGTTCAGGTGCTAAGTTGTGTGGCTTTGCCACCCCATGGACTTCAGTTAAGTCAAACTCCTCTGTCCTTCACTATCTCTCAGAGCTTGCTCAGGTTCATGTCCATTGAGTTGGTGATGCTATCTAACCATCTCATCCTCTGCAACCCTCTTCTCCTTTTGCTTTCAATCTTTCCCAACATCAAGGTCTTTTACAATGAGTCAACTCTTTGCATCCATTTTGAAGCTGAAGCTCCAATACTTTGGTTTCCTGATGCAAAAAACTAACCACTGATAGGCCACACCACAATCTCTGTCCTTTTTCTTGGCATCAGAATTCATCTCGGTGACCACTACGGAGAGAATAATAGTTCTCTGTAGGAAACATTAGGAAGTCAATGACATGAAAAGAAGAAATCACCCTTGTAATCTAATTCAATCTAATCTAATGTAATGAATTCCAATTCTAATCTGATCTAATGGATTGAATATGGATCTGAGCTTAGTATCTGAGAGATATTAGCACTAAAGAAAATAAAGTGTTAAAGAATTTGGCAAAGAAAAAAAATTGATGGATTCTAGGCATAACGATTAAAATCATGCTCTTTGGAAGGTACAGGATAGTGATGAACTCTAATAGCAGTATAAGGAAAGCCTACTAGATATTTTTTAATTTTTAATTTTATTTTGGTATAGTTACTTTACAGAATTGTGTTAGTTTCGGGTATTCAGCAAAATGACTCAGTTATACATATCCATCTATTCATTCTCTTTTAGCTTCTTTTGTCATATAAGTTGTCCTAGACTGTTGAGTATAGTTTCCTGTGCTATACAGCAGTAGGTCCTTTTGGGTTACTTATGTTTAGTAGTGTGTGTATGTTCATCCCAAGCTTCTGATTTATCCTGCCCCTTCATGTTTTTTTTTTTTTTTTGTAACTGTAACTTTGTTTTTAATATCTGTAAGTCTGATTTCATTTGCAAATAAGTTATTTTCATTTTTTTAAAGTTAGATTCCACATATGAGTGATACCATGTGACATTTGTCTTTCTCTTTTGGAATCTCTAGGTCATCCATGTTGTTGCAAATGACATTCAGGTTTCTTTTCTGATGGCTGAGTAATATTTCATTGTATGCATATATGACTGTTGAAAATGTAAAAACATATTACTTCACTATTGCCTAACTCAGTACCTAATGTTGCCTTTCATTTTCCATTGTTGCTTTCTATTTTCTATTATATTATATTTCTATGTGTGTATCCATGCTATTAAACTATTATCATTTATATGTAGGGCTTCCTTGATAAAATATTTTAATATTATACCTTCTTCAAAGGTATGTAATATGAAAACTTTAATTCTATAGATTTTAATATAGAAACATGTACTGTGAGAAATTTAAAAATTACTAGATTTTTTAATATTTCCACCTCCTTATTTACTTAGCAAAATTTATTTACTATCCCTTGGCAAAAAGATATTTCGACTAATAGCATTTGTGAAATACCTTATAAAAACACTACTCTGAAAGTGGCATTCCTATTATGATTATTTATTTTAGAATAGGAAAAAGAAAAGTACATTTCATTGCCATGTCGGTTTCAACGTGTCCAATTAAAGTTGGAATTAATGTCTTTTTCTGAATATTATCCACAGTCTATTTATAATTTGATTATTCCACATCTACTGTAATGTGTTTTGGAAATTTTATATTCACATGGTGGAATATTGTACAGCAGTAAAAATAAATTAACTTAAAATATGCACAAAATAAAAATCAATCTGAGAACTGTAGTAAAGAGCAAAAGAAGACAGTCACAAAAGAATATATTATTATATGATTTCATTACATAAAGTTAACTAAAATTACCATAGGTTACTAGGAATCAGAGTAGGTATGATCCTGCATGGAGGAGGGTTGGTACACAGAAAATGGAAGGGAACTTGAGAGGCATTTCTGGAACACTCATATATTATTTGATCTGGTTACTGCATTTTGTGAGATTGCAGCAAGCTGCATACTTTGATATATATATATACTATTCTGTGTATAAAAGATTGAGAAGGGAAAGTAGAGTGATCTGCTAGTCACTTAAGGCTGTGATTGTTAAGGAGCATACATGATTTTACTTCTATTCCTTCTGGCCAACCTAGCATCGTGGCCATAATTAACTGGAAGAAAGATTGGTAATGTGGTCAGTTTTCTGACAATGAGGTACTGGGCTTAAACTCTGGTGTTCCATTACCTTCACTCCTTAAGGGACAGCTAGGAGTTTCTGTTGCTCTGAGTCAGGTCTTGTTTTCAGGAATGAAGTTAAAATGATATTTCAGTAGTGCCTTTGCTCAACATTAAAAAAGCTTATTATAAATTGAAGTGAAATTCAAGGGATAATGAGGGAGCAATTTTCTCAAAAGAAAAAAAAATCTTGATGAAATATTATTAATAGAAGTTTACTTGTGTCTTTATAAAAATAATCACAATAATGTCCCAAAGCATTTTACCTACCTATTATTTGCATTGTATAAAAAGTAATTTATATTTGAACTGTTTTTTGTGTCTACATACAACTCATCTGGAAAATTGTTTTGTGTGGATCATTTAAAATCAACACCATCTGTGCAGTCAGCTAACAATGGATGTCATCGAATGAAGATTTTATTTAACGATGGAAAAATCATCATTTATACTAAATGTACATTTCCATAATAGTTTGTGGTGCCAGGTTCTCAAACAAAGTTTGTTTTTACAGCTTTTATATTATTGTTATTTTTTGGAGGGGGGGAACTGATGAATCTTCTACACCTTGGTTCATCTAAAAGTTAGTCTAATAAATATAAACTATAAGATTAAGCATCTTATTATAATTTTGCAGTTTTAATAGCCAGTGAATGTCATAAATGTCTTTTATTGTGTGACCATGGTATATGTCAATCAAAAACAAAAGTTATTAATGATGTTGAAAAAACTCATTTGAAGAAGGACTAATTTATCTTTATCATTTGAAAGAGCAAAGCTATGTAGGAAAATGTGTAGGTCATTATCTGGCTTTATGTCATTCATATGAAGCTTTCCTGGTAGTTCAGATGGTAAAAAGTCTGCCTGCAATGGAGGAGACCCAAATTTGATCCCTGAGCCAGGAAGATTCCCTGGAGAAGGGAATGGCAACCCACTCCAGTATTCTTGACTGGAGAATTCCATAAACAGACCTTGGGGTCACAAATAGTTGGACATAACTGAGCGACTAATGCTCATTCATATTAGATAATATTAAATCTGAAATATTTCCATAATCATGTCTTTTAAATTATCAAAACCAATTAACTGTTTGGCCAAACAAGTAATACAAAGGAAAATGAGAAGTCTAATGAGATACAGGGGAATGGAGGAGGGGCTGGAGTGGGGCCATCCAAGAGTACCTGGCCAGGGAGATGGGCATCTTCCCTCCTGGTCAACTGTCAGTATGTGATGAAATGTGAGCTTCGAAGTTCTAAAAACAAAACAGCAACCAAAACAAACTCCCTCACCTATTGTGAGATACCTTGCTATGAAAAAGACCAGCAAAAACTCTGATAATTAATTTGATTTTAAAATGGCGAAAGTACATCTAGCAAATCTCTGACAGAACTGATCAGTGGACCATCACACTGAAAATGCTGCATTAGATTTAGGAAGTTTATATGAATGTATTTCAGGTTAAATAGGTCACGCCAACAAATATTTACTGATTTTCATTATGACTTCTTAATCTTGTTAATGTTGATCCTTCATATTTGAGGAATATTTTGGAGCATTTTTTATAGGAAAACTAAAAAAAAAAAATTATTGAATAAGGAGTGGGTAAGAGACAGTAAGAGGGCTTCCTCAGATGGCTGAGTGGTTAAAAAAAAATCTGTCTGGCAAGCAGGAGATGGGGGTTCAATCCCTGGGTCAGGAGGATTCCCTGGCAAAATAAATGGCAACCCACTCCAGTATTCTTGCTGGGGAAATCCCATGGATAGGGGAGCCTGGCAAGTTACAGTCCATGGTGTTGCAAAGAATCAGACATGACTGACCATGCACCACCAAGAGACAGTAAATTCATACACTTAAAGAAATTAAAAGGATGTAGATATCACACTGATAAATTTTCACACAAAAATGATAGATTTGCACTATAGAGCAATAGGATAATTTGTAAGCAAGATGCCATATTACTAATACCTTGTTTGTACCTAGTTAGATTTTCTAGATTTAAGAACATTTAAAACCTCAGGATTAAATGTAGATATAATAAATTTATTCATACCATTCAGTCAATAAAACTTTTCAGGAAACACCTTCATAAATAGTACAATATCTCCATAACCTTAGTTTCCTTCTAAAGGTACGGAAGATACACACATAGACTATGGAAGCAAGGGAGAAAAAAAAAAATCTCTATGCATATGCATGATTTTGCCTCTTGGAAATTCTGTACACTTAACTCTGTATTTTCTGCAAGTGATCTATTAAAGTCCCCTTTTCATCCTAAGTGTGCTGTTAAAATTTTGAAATCTTAGGTAACTCTACTCTGACTCTAAATTTCATCTTCAGAATCAACCCAATTTTCAGACATGGCAACATATTTTTGAGTTAGGGTATTGAACACACTTTTAAACCATTACTTTCTAAAAGGTTGCTAATTGTTTTACTTTCATACTTCTTTCTTTCTTTTTTTTCTTCACACACTGAAAAGTAGCTGTGTGTGCATGAGCTTGTATATTGTCAGTTGTATCTGACTCTTTGCAACCCCGTGTACTGTACCCCACCAAGCTCATCTGTCCATGGGGTTTCTCAGGCAAGAAAACTGGAGCGACTTGCCCTTTCCTATTTCAGTAATAAATGTAAGAAGTAACAAATTATGGAGAAAGGTGAAAGGCCTGGAACTTTGCAAGTGGAATATGGAAAATGAAGCAGGAAATGAGGAAAGAATGGGGATCAGTCAGTCCAAAGCAGTGGTTGTAATAAATCACAGAACAAGAGCTAGGATGAAAAACAGTCAGAAGAGCATAGAGTAGAAGGCAGATTTTAGGGATACCTGATAGACAGAGGCCCGAGAGGAATTCCAGAAAATAAACCACAAAATACAGACATGAGATTACTGCATCAGGATACACAACAGGTCCAAAAGACAGTCAGTCAGGCACATCATGAAGGTCTGGGGAGGTATTAAAGCCCAGTTAAGTAAGGCGTTTGTAATGGAGAAGGAAAATCTTCACAGATCAGATCCCCAAGTGCAAGGTTCAGTAACAGATTCAAAACCAATAATGCTTACTAAATACAAAAAAAGAAAGCTAACATTTAAAAGTTTGACATATGTATTCCATACATAATCTTTTTTAGCATGATATTTCCAAAAGGTCAGGATTCTTATACCTATTTTGTCATTGAACGTCCTGGGGAACAGAGATTTTAGGAATCATGCATGCTAGTACTAAATAAGTAGCAGAGCTGAGAACCGAGTCCCTGTTCCATAGGATAGTCCATCCACTCTGTATGGGACTTCCCACATGAAGCAGTGGTAAAGAATCTAGCTGCCAATGCAGGAGACTCTGGTTAGATTCCTGGGTCAGGAAGATCCCCTGGAGAAGGAAATGGCAACCGATTGCAATATTCTCACCTGGGAAAGCTCATGGACAGAGAAGCGTGGCAGGCTACAGTCCATGGGGTCGCAAAAGAGTTGGACACAACCTAGCTGCTAAACAACAAGCACTGTAGGCTGTCTGCTATTCACTGTAGATTTCTGTTTCCACTAATTCATTACTGTAGCATATTGCTGCCAATAATGGCTTCCAGTAATACAGCTCTGTTAGCTTCGAGTTACTAAGTTAGAAATAAGAAATGGATCTCACTGAGCAAACATCAAGGTGTCAACAGGGCTGCATTCATCCTGGAAGGTTCTGACAGATGGTCTAGTTATGCCAAATGCCTCATCCAGTTTGCAGACGATGCCATATTTCTTGGCTTGAGAACCTGTTCCCACCTTTTCAAAGCCAGTGCCTCTGGACTAAGGCCTTCTCACATTGTCACCTCTCTGGTTCTCCTTAGTCACAGCTTCCTCTGGATCTTTTCAGGAGTCTTGTGATTACATTGGGTCCCTTTGGATAATCCAGGATAATCTTCCTGTAATAATATCAGCTGTATGGCAAACTTGCTTCCGCTGCCTGCACATTTAATTCAGCTTTGCCCAGTAATGAAAGATACTGACAGGCTTCAGGGATCAAGGCCTTAGGCACCTCTTTTTAGGAAGGGAGGGCATTATCTGCTGAGCCCAGATGTAGAAGCCTTTGTTTATTCTCAGCTGTAAGGCCTGAGCAAATTCTTAGGACATGAGCAAACTCCAGGAGGTGTTGGAGGACAGAGGAGCCCATGGGGTTGCCAAGAGTCAGACATGACTTAGTGACTAAACAATAACAAAAAGCCTCACCCAGCCAAGGGACCTTCACATGGGTAATAACGCTACCAACAGAATGTCAATGTCCTACCCCATTTTTTCTGACAATTTTTCTAACTTGAACTTTCAACCTCTGGACTAATCTTAAAAAAATTTCTAAATCAGAAGCAAGTGCTAAAGATAAGTATAAAGCCCTGGTCAAAAGAGAGAATGCATGTGTGTGTGTGTGTGTGTATCCTGATGAAGAAAAACTGATGGATATGATATATAAGGACTTCAGTCAGAAAAATGAAGAGAAGAATTTCATATGTACCCGCTCATAGAATATCTTTTTTAGAAAATAAGGAAGATAATGAAAAAAACATTTAGGGGAGCGATTTTTTTTAAAAGTAAGCTCTAAATAGCTAAGAGGACATTGTGTTGAATATAAACATGTCATCATTTCTGATCTGCTCAGATTTCTCTTTAGTGAATTCTACCATAAATTATGAAAATAATAGTATGATAGGATATTTTAAGATAATTGAGGAAAGATAGAATTTTTAAGAATGAATAAATGCATAATGAGAACATAACATTAAGGATAAAATATAGAATCCTAATATTAGAACGAAGCCTCCAGAGATTCTTAAATTTTTTGCAAATAACAAATTTAACTAAAATGAAGATTTTTCCAATCCTGTCCAAGAACTATGCTGAATTGTGAGTAAATAGATATAAGGTTTAATAGGACGTAATAAGTCATGTAGAAAAAAGTTTTTTGTCACTCTGTTGACAAAACTAGAAATATAGGAAATGAAATTTGATGGTGACAGGAACAGAGGG
The DNA here is from genome assembly GCA_007570785.1 of Antilocapra americana. Taxonomy (NCBI): domain Eukaryota; kingdom Metazoa; phylum Chordata; class Mammalia; order Artiodactyla; family Antilocapridae; genus Antilocapra; species Antilocapra americana. Next base: position 315,094 of record ML660211.1, on the reverse strand, counting down.
AGAGAGAAGAATGTGATAAGGTGGGAGGAATGCCATGTGGAAGTGACACCTTACATTCAGATCCACTGGGTTTTAAAAGTCTAGTGCAATGATGCAATGATGTGTTTTATAAAAGAAACATGGTTGCCACCATAGGCCTCAATGATGCCCAAACTGTTCTATTTTCCTTAAAATAAGAAAAGAAGAAACATGCTTAATTAATACATCAGTTGTATCACAGAACTGCTTTATGAGGGTGTACAATGAGAGCAACCAAATTCTACTCTCTTAGCAAATATCCAATATATGGTAAAGTAATAATGCTTAGAGTCATCATGCTGTATATTAGGCCCTGGAGAATGTATTCATCCTATGTAATTACCACTTTGTATCCTTTGACCAGTATCTCCCTACTTCCCCACATCTTTTCCCCTGGTAACTACCTGTCTACCTGCTGCTTTTATGTATCTGACTTTTTTAGATTATGCATATAAGTGAGGTGGCTCAGGTGGTCAAGAATCCTCCCGCATTGAAGGAGATCTGGGTATGATCCCTCAGTCAGGAAAATACCTTGGGGAAGGAAATGGCTAGCAACTCCAGTATTTTTGTCTGGAGAATTCCATGGACAGAGGAGTGTGGTGGCTATAGTCCATGGGGTTACAAAGAATCAGATAGGATGGAGCAAGTAACACACACATATACACACACACACATCAGTTCAATCACTCAGTTGTGTCCGACTCTTTGCAGCCCCATGGACTGCAGCACACCAGGTCTCCCTGTCCATCACCAACTCCCAGAGCTTACTCAGACTCATGTCCATGGATTCAGTGATGCCATCCAACCATCTCATTCTCTGTAGTCCCCTTCTCCTCTCACCTTCAATCTTTCCCAGCATCATGGTCTTTTCAAACAAGTCACTTCTTCGCATCAGGTGACCCAAAGTATTGAAATTTCAACTTCAGCATCAGTCCTTCCAATGAACACTCAGGACTGATTTCCTTTAGAATGGACTGGTTTGATCTCCCTGCAGTCCAAGGGACTCTCAAGAGTCTTCTCCAACACCACAGTTCAAAAGCTTCAGTTCTTTGGCACTCAGCTTTCTTCATGGTCCAACTCTCACATCCATACATGACTACTGGAAGAATCACAACTTTGACTAGATGGACTCTTTTGGCAAAGGAATGTCTCTGTCTTTTAATATGCTATCTAGGTTGGTCATAGCTTTTCTTCCAAGGAGCAAGCATCTTTTAATTTTATGGCTGCAGTCACCATCTTCAGTGATTTTGGAGCCCCCCAAAATAAAGTCTCTCACTCTTTCCCCATCTTTTACCATGAAGTGATGTGACCAGATGCCATGATCTTAGTTTTTTGAATGTTGAGCTTTAAGCCAACTATTTCACTCTCCTCTTTCACTTTCATCAAGAGGCTCTTTAGTTCTTCACTTTCTGCCATAAGGGTGGTGTCATCTGCATATCTGAGGTTATTGATATTTCTCCCGGCAATCCTGATTCCAGCTTGTGCCTCCTCCAGCCCAACGTTTCTCATGATGTACTCTTCATATAAGTTAAATAAACAAGGTGACAATATACAGCCTTGATGTACTCCTTTTCCTATTTGGTACCAGTCTGTTGTTCCATGTCCAGTTCTAACTGTTGCTTCCTGACCTGCATACAGGTTTCTCAGGAGGCCAGTCAGGTGGTCTCTGCCATTATCCAATTCCCCCTGCCTCTTTAAATTCATAGACTTAATATTTTATTGTTATTAAAGCAAATATCAATGCTGTAATGATTTTTAAAAGATGTAATTAACATCAGAAAGCAGAAGGGAAGATAGATCATAGTTAAATTTGAAAAAAAATTTCAGAATGTTTGTATCTGGAAATTCATGAAGCCCATAATTTAGTTGAAAACTATTGTCATTTCTGTCATTCACTGTTTTATATTTATTATTTAGGTACATCTAGAAAATGTACCCAATGCTTTTTTCAGTCTATCAAGTCAAAGATTTTGACAACTCTTTGTTTCTTATCATGTAGGTTTTGAACATACACTATCAATATTGTGACTAAATTATTTATTTCTTGATGTTTCTTACATGGCATGCTTTTCCATAGATTTTTAAATTGCTATTTATAATAGACTGGAAAGCTATTGAATTGTGATCATTTAGTTACATAATTATGTTTCACTTGATTGGGGGGATTTCTTTATACACCACAAGATTCTCTGTGGATAATTAAATTATGTCATTGTTGTCAGGCCCTTGAAATTGTCCATCTATGAAAAGCATGAAATCCTCTGTGAATAAAATTAAAGAGAATTTAGCAATTTTTCAAATATACTGATTCCTCATCATAAGATGGATAATTGAAAGCTGGCATGTGACTGGGTAGCAATCTGCTAATCCTTTCTGGTTTATATTTCTATTAAGGATGTGTTGTTGTTGTTAGTCGCTAAGTTGTGTCTGACTCTTTGTGATCCCATGGATTGCAGCGCACCAGGCTTCCTTGTCCTTCACTACATCCAAGACATAAAAATATTAAAATAACTTATTTTAGATCATTGTAAATGTGAAATAAATTGGGTAAGGGTTAAAGAAAATAAATAAACATGACTACATGCTATTTTATGAAGTTTTTTAACACTTGAATAATTGTTGAAATGATTCAATGAGAAGCCTTGTGTTTTGGTAAGTTAATCTCATGGGTGAAATATAAAATGCATATGGAGTACTAAGATGGGACTTGTGGGACTAAGTGGGGCTTGTGGCATAGTTAATTTATTCTCATTTGAGTTATGTACAGATTATTTGTCACCAAATTAAGTAACTCAGGGTGATTATTGTGAACCTCAAGATAGTATTTTCATCAAACTTCCTATTTTAAAAGCTCAGCAAAATATGCAAATCTATTACTAATACTATTACCAATTATAGTTTGTAGATGTAGAAGCTGGCTAACTTCATCTTGAACTAGTAGCAAGGAAAAACTAGGATAAACTGAAGAAGCTACATGGAATGTCCAAGAACAGTAGCCTTCCTTTCACAGATCTACTGAGTCCCAATTAAAACTAATATAAAAGCTTTTTAACATGAAGGAAAGTTGGTGGTTCTATCTTTGAAATGTAAGTATTTATATATATGTATGAAGTTCAAAGGTGCTAAGTCTAAATTATTTTTAATAATAAATGAAAGATAAGAAAACTATGTTCATGAGAACACAGTGAGAAAATAATTACAGTAGGCATTCATCAGGCTTTTGAAGATAATGTCTACATGCATCCATCCATCCATCTATCATATCTACATCTATTTATAACTTCAATATATCTATATCATACTTGCGATATTTGGTTTTGTGGAGCTAGCATTTGGTTTTGTGGATATCTTCTAAGAATTATGTTGATTCATATTCCCAAACATCTTTTAGAGCATTCCAAATATCAGTATTCCACATCATTTATAACATGAATGACTGACACACATAGCCAATGTCATTTGAGAATCTGTATATCTTTTGAAAGTGATAGAATAGATAGAATATAAATCTAATATTTGATGAAGAACTTCTGAGCACATTTGATTCATCATTACTTATGTTCCTGCTCTTGCACATTGTTGTACAAATTTCTTAGGTATATGTAGCTAATAACTTTCTTCTTGATTATCAAATGATTGTTCTATGTTAAATGCATTATTTTCATTCTGTATTGTACTTCTCTTTTTCTCTTGGTAGAAATATGTTCAACTCAAAATATAACCCCAATAAGTAAGACATGAACAATAAGCTTTCAATTATAAATGCTATATAGTTTACAAATACTCATTGCCCTGGTGATTGTGAGCTTTATTAAATACATGACTAAATATTAATAGTTTTCATTGTCCAATGGAAATGATAGTCAAGAGTAATCAGGAGGAGAAGGTAACTATACAAACAATAAGCCAGTTTGTTCAGCCATGGAAAACCGAACTGTATCATCAGCCCACCTAGCCACGTGTAAAACAAATATCTTTCATTTCTTGAAAAAAAGATAAGTGCACATCCAAGAATAAAAATATTTTTTAGGTGAGGGCAATCCCTCATAATATTTTTTTTCACATTCTCTTAGGTTGGTGAAACTGATTAGGGAAATATTTGTATGCCTTAATTAAAAGATACAGATCCTTTATTTTCAAAAGTTTTATGCTCAGAGGTTTTGACTGAAGTTACTAAGGCAGCATTGATTTGTTTTATTTTCCACACTTTAGTTAGCAATATCAATGTATGAAAAGTAATCAAATTGATTATTTTTAAACATGCTTGATGGCAAAATATATAGAAGCTTGGGTGCTGGATATCAGCTGGTGGGGACTAATATAAAGACTCCCTTTCTAGTCATGTACTTGTTTATTTCAGATGCTAGTGATTTGGTTCCTAAATAATACGTTGACCATTCAGTAATGTAACTACCCCTCTAGAAGATTTCAAATGTAGTTTGAATGTCAAAGTTGACTAGAGATATTTTCTGCTAGATCAACCACTCAGATAATTGAAATTATTCTCCCTAAAGAAGGCAATTCTAGTTCACAAGCTTAGAAGATAAAATGCACAGTCCATAAACAGTAAATAGCATAATGATAATAAGTGACATATGGTGCTAAAAATCTAAGAAGATGACAATTGATCATAAATCAATGTTTATTAACTGATATTTTAATTAGAAGAATAGTTAATGTCTCTTGAGTATTTTATACAATGAACATCTCTGACAATACTTTTTCTAATTATTATGGAAGCCTATAAGTAATCACAAAAATAATGTATATTCACACATAAGCACAGACTTAGTGACAAAGGTAAGTGTAATTGGTGACTCAGGTGGTAAAGAATCTGCCTGAAATGCAGGAGACTCAGATTTGATTCCTGGGTCAGGAAGATCCCCAGGAGAAGGGAATGGCACATGACTCCAGTATTCTTGCCTGGGGAATTCCATGGACAGAGGAGCCTGGTGGGCTATAGTCCATGGGGTTGCAGTGAGTAGGACACAACCGACTGAGTGACTAACACACACACACAATTTTTAAAACTTTTATTTATTTACTTTTATTTTTGGCTGTGCTGGGTCTTCATTTCTGTGCAGGCTTTTCTCTAGTTGCAGCGAGTTGGGGTGGTGTGCAGGCTTCTCACTGTTGCAGTGAGCAAGCTCTAGGACATGTAGACTTCAGTAGTTGTGGCTCTCAGACCCCGGACCATGGGCTCAGTAGTTGCGGAGGATGGACTTAGTTGTCCCATGGCAAGAGGGATCTTCACGGAACAGGGATTTAACCTGTGTTTCCTACATTGACAGGTAGATTCTTTACCACCAAACCAACACAGAAGATTCAAGTGAAGTATAATTGACTGTAAATACCATGCTTTGCTTGCCAATGATCAGAATTTAAAATGTATGTTGATGGCTGCATTTGTATAGTTTGTGAATAATGAACAATTGCAATGTTTGTTTTCAATAACCTGTTTAGATTATCTAGATTTATGTTCCTATCTAGATTTATGTTCACTACTCTTAGTAAGAAGAATAAAGTTTAAATATCTACATATAATGCTATTTTATTATAATACTAAATAATTCAAGAATCAAAGTATCAAAAATAGTTGATTCTTGGGTCAAGAGTTCTCAGTAGATAGACATTTTGAAACCTATACTTCCTTTTAACATTAGGAATTAGTATGCCTTTAATCTGGTAAATACTTAATGTATGTCAAAGATCCTGATTTTTCTATTATTTTATCTTTGTCCAGTCTCAAAATTTTGTTTTGATTGCCTGATCTTAGTAGGCATTCGATTTTCCTACAGAAAAATAGTTTTCTATGATCTCTGAGAATCAGTTGCTTAGTGTCTCCTCCTCATGTCTGATACAGAAGGTGTGCAATATCACAGGCCAGATAGCATTTGAAATTAATCCTTGGCTGGTACCCAGCCCCTCATATGAAGACATGTTTGTTTCTAACTCTAAGAGAGTGACATCAACAGATTTAATGGGAAGTATTATAGAATTTACATGGACTTAAATGTTTCCAAACTAGCTCAAAAGAATTGCATCATTGACCTTAGTGTCATTCTTCCTCTCTGGCCTGAGACACTGTAAATGCCTCTACTTTATTAAAAGCTGGATTAATACTGGTCATTTTGTCTCTCCTAGCTGAATCATGACACTCTCATTACCATAACCAAAAGCTGACATTTTTTTTCCCATGCAAATATTCTATACTACCTTATGTTATAGTAAGTATGCTTTCTTCTCAGATACACTTCTTTTGTAATTCTGCAATTAGACAATAATTTCACTTGGATTTACTTTCTCAACAATATTTATGTGTTAGTCAAAGACAAATTTCAGCAACATTTCACTCAAATAATTGTAAAAAGATATTTGACATGTTGTAAAATTTCTATGCAGCTCTAGTAATTTGTGATAATTTTAGATAAATGGGAAATCATTAGCTTGATCTATAAATATATCCATATTTTTGAATCAGTAATTTCACAATTCCTAGAAAAATCTTGAACAACTGAGTTTAAAAAGTGCTACCAACCAAAGTGCACACTGAAATGGTTATCAAAAATAGTAACAATTAAAATAGATTAGAATTGTGAGAAGCACTCTCACCAGCCAAACCAAGAGATGTGTATGTGTGTGTATCTGTGTTAGTTACTCATTCGTGTCTAACTCCTTGTGACCTCATGGGCTGTAGCCCACCAGATTCGTCTCTACATGGGATTCTCCAGGCAAGAATACTGGAGTGGGCTGCCATTTCCTTCTCCAGGGGAACGCTCTACCTGACCCAGGGACTGAACCCCGGGTTTCCTGCATTGCAGGCAGACTATTTACTAACTGAACGACCAGGGAAGAGAACCAAGGGATGGACCCAGACAAACGCAGCACAGTGAAAATGAGACTTTTAACAACGGTTTTGCAAGATTGGGTGACTAGTGGGCAGGCACACCCAGTATGGTTACAACAAGCAATTTATTCCCTAGCACACATTTCCCACCCTTGATTCCTCATTGGTTGAGTACTATGTTGTGTACAAAATTCCTGGACTTTGCCTAAGTATCATTATTTCTTTACAGAGTATCCCTTTTTCTTCTTTTCCAACATACATCTGCATTTTTCAACAAAGAATTTCTTGTTAGTTTATCCCTTCTCTCAACATCTTGTTTGCTTAGAAACCCTCCAGGTACATGAACTATGTCATGTCCATAAGTCCTTAGGCAAGTTTACAGTCAGGACACAAGCATTGGGTGGAGTCCTATCTCTTTAGGATCCAATCTGCTCTCCAACCCTGAACTTGAAATTTTCTAAAGAGTTCAGGCCTCAACTTTGTCATGTCGTCAAGTTTAGCTGTTAGTTTTTTTTTCTTTTTTCACTTGGAGCTAGCTACTTTGTCTTGAAAATGGACTTCTTCAAGTTTCTATTTCTTACAGAATGATCTAGAATGTTGTTAAATGCAGTGGATAGTTTTTTATCTTTATTAACACTAATCATAAAGACTACAAAAATATCAAAATATAAAAACCTAAAAGTAAGACCAGAAACTATAAAACTCTTAGAGGGAAACACAGGCAAAACACTCTGACATAAATCACAGAATCATCCTCCATGACCCAACTCCCAGAGTAATGGAAATAAGAACAAAAATAAATGGGACCTAATTAAACTTAAAAACTTCTGCACACCAAAGGAAACTACAAACAAGGTGAAAAAACAGCCCTCAGAATGGGAGAAGTTAACAGCAAATGAAAGAACTGACAAAGATATAATCTCCAAAACATACAAGCAGCCCATGAAGTGCAATACCAGAAAAACAAACAACCCAATGAGAACGTGAGCAGAAGACCTAAACAGACATTTCTCCAAAGAAAACATATTAAAGATGGCTAATAAACACAAGAAAAGATGCTCATTTTAGAAAAATGAAAATTAAAATTACAATAAAGTATCAACTTACACTGGTCAGAATGGCCATCATCAAAAAATCTACAAACAATAAAGTGCTAAAGAGGGTGTGGCGAGAAGGGTATTTTCTTGCCCTGTTGGTGAAGTAAATTGATACAGCTACTATGGAGAACAATATGGAGATCCCTTAAAAACTAGAAATAAAACTACTCTGTTACCTAACAATCACACTACTGGGCATATACCCTGAGGAATCCATAACTGAACAAGACACATTTATACCAAAGTACAAGAACATGGAAACAACCTGGATGCCCATCCATAGATTAATGGATATAGAAGTTGTGGTACATATATACAATGCAATATTACTCAGCCAGAGAAAGGAACACATTTGAGTCAGTTCTAGTAAAAGTGGATCAACCTACAGCATATTATACAGAGTGAAGTAAGTCAGAAAGAGAAAAACAGATATAGTATATTAGCACATTATGGAGTCTAGAAAAATGATACTCATGAACATATTTGGAGGGCAGCAATGGAAACCCAGACATAGAGAATAGGCTTGTAGATACAGTGTGTGAAGGAGAGGGTTAGAAGAATTGACTGAGTATCTTTGAAACATGTACATTACCATATGTAAAAGAGATGGCCAGTGGGAATTTGACACAGGAAGCTCAAATCTGATGCTCTGTGACAACCTCGATGGGTGTGATGGGTGAGAGGTGTGGGGGAGGTTCAAGAGGGTCAGGACATATGTATACCTATTACTGATTCATGTTGACTGTATAGCAGAAACCAGCAGAATATTATAAAGGCAGTATCTTCCAATTAAAATTAAATAAATAAAATATTTTAAAAGAATATATAAAATTTAAGCACATTAAAATTCATATAAGCAATATTAGTAATTTCATAGTCTATTACAGTAACATATATCAAATAATATAACTGCTCAGTAATAAATAGTCAGGTAATTAACATGTATATTAACATAACTATTAATAGTTACATTGAGAAGAAGGAGGTATACAGAAATATTTATGAAATCATTGTTACTTATGAAGTGAGAATTCCTGGAAAGAATTTCCCCTATTATGAGGCTCTGCATTTTACTATTATTTTTTATATAATACTTTTGATTTTCAAGGGAAGATTTTTTAAATTACTCTTTTAAATTTCATAGTATTCAATATTCCACAACAGAATAAGGAACATTAGAAATGCCATTTTTTGTCAACAATAATTAGATAAAATACAAGGAAAGTAAGAGCTATGTATTTGTTGTATCATTGCTCAAACTGCAATCAACAACTGTAATTTGTAGAATCAAAGCCACAAGTCACCTGATTTGCCATATAAAACAGAACATTGAATTTTCCTTTTTACTTCCTCTTACTTTCCATTTGTAGAGTTGTTATTTTTAAGTGCAAGACATATATGATTCACATTCATTTGGTCTTCAGGGAATTTTTAAGAGCAAAGTCTTTGTGTTCATGCTTTAAATCACTTTTTTTGCTACTACTAATAATAAAATGATAAACTTGTTTTGATCAAGGGAATAATGATGGTATACCTTACATTTTAAAACTTTTAAAAATTTTATTATAAAACATTATGAATTATTTAATTCTGGTCACCTTGCAGAAAAATATCTGAAAAAAACACAGGTGAAACTTAATAAATGTTGTAAAATCTACTCACATTCATAGACCATTTTTACATACTGATAAAATTTATAGCTACACTCCACATATAAATTTTTTTAAGTCAGGTTTATTGAGTTAAATTGTACATGATGTAGATAAGTCATTTGCACCTAGTTCTCTGAATTTTAACAAAAGTGTTGTAATTGCTACTGTGGTAAAGATGCATGCTGCCTTTAATATCACAAAAGTCTTCTCCGTGAAGTTCCTCTCCTTTGTCCCTTATGTTCTGACAACAACCAATATGTTTCTTATACCAATTCATTTGCCTATTCAAGTATGACTTAGGAATTAAATTTTCTAATATCTATGCCTTTGAGTCTAGCACCTCTCACTTTATCTACTTGATACTTATATCTGTTGTTGACTGTATCAGCTGTTCATTCATTTGTTGATCATTAGCTGTCCATTACATGTCTGTATCATAGATTGTTCAAACATTAGAGTCATACACATTTGGGTAGTTTTCATGTTGTGTTTAAACCATTGTAACCTTTTGTATACAAATTTTTATTTGGACATATATTCTTATATTGCTTGGGAAAATAGCTAATCAAAATGCAGGGCTGTATGAATAAGTTTTACTATAGGAGGAACATTCCAATTAATGTAGTTTTCTATATTCATATGTTATTCCTCTGTCTAGTTAACACTCCAGATTAAAATTGGGTCAATTGTATTTTAAAGCTGATTTATAGTTTTCCAAATATCTACATATAAGTCCTTTGTTGTCAATATTTTATTTTTTCATTTTTTGAATGATGTTTTGATAAACTTTTTTTTTTTTTTAAGGAGATCCGATATATCAATGGGGCCCAGGTGGTGACTGTGGTAAAGAACCCACCTGCCAATGCAGGAGACTTAAGAGATACCAGTTCAATCCTTACATGGGGAAGATTCCCTAGAGAAGGAAATGGCAACCCATTCTGGTAGTCTTGCCTGGAGAATCTCATGGACTGAGGAGCCTGGCAGGCTACAGTCCATTAGGTTACAAAGAGTCAGACATGACTGAAGCAACTTAGCACACAGCACAATGTACAATGAGCTTCCCTGGTAGCTTAGATAATAGAGAATCTGCCTGCCGGGTTCAACCCTGGCTCAGGAAAATCCTGTGGAGAATGGCATTCCAACCCACTCTGGTTTTCTTGCTTGGGGAACTCCATGGGCAGATGAGCCTGATGGTCTATAGCCCAAAGAGTTGGACGCGATTGAGCAACTAACACTAATACTAATATATCAATATTTTTTAATCCTAGACACTGTATATTGCTAATTTATGTGCTTAGTTACTCAGTCATGTCTGACTCTTTGTGACCCTATGGACTGTAGCCCTCCAGGCTCCTCTGTCCATGGGATTCTCCAGGTAAGAATACTGGAGTGGGTTGCTATGCCTTCCTCCCGATCTTCTCAACCCAGGAATCGAACCCAGGTCTCCCACATTAGTGGTGGATTCTTTACTATCTGAGCCAGCAAGAAAGCCTAATTTATGTATTTAGCTAATTGTACTTGTATATCTATGTCTGTATCTGTATTTATTTACATTTATTTATTCACAGGTCTAATTAACATCTTCACTGGTTGTCTCATAGATATTATAGAATATTTTACAATTCTTCAGCTCATTAATCAACCTCTTAATTTTTATCCTTTCCAGACTCAGTAAATTACATCTTTTTTTTTTTAAATTTTCTTTACTTTATTGTGTTCGTTTTGCCATACAGTAACATGAAACAGCCATGGATCTACACATGCTCCCCCTCCAGAACCCCCCTCCCTCCAGTAAATTACATCTTAATCCATGCAGTGGATCAGTCTAGACTCCCTTGGTTTCATGTTTTATGTATTTTTTTTCCTCACACAGCACATCCCATTCATCATTAACACTGTGAATTAGGACCACAAATTCTGCCTTGACTCCTTGCATTTCCTTCCCCATCAGACCTGACCTCCATCATTCAACTTCCACCACCTCTCCTCCACGATGGTTGATAGATTTCCTGCTGACTATTACAGTGCATTATTTTTGTTGTTGATGTTATTCATTATCAGCTTTCTATATGGAACTTAAAGAGATAGTTAAGTGTTAATTGGGCGTCCATTTCACTTGGAGTCAACTAAAATTGCTTAACTCTTATCAAGTAGTTCAACCTCAAGTTTTGTGTAATCCTTTTCATTTTTTTCAACTAGAGTCTTGATGGATCATTAGTTCCTGAAAAATCCCAGGTTTGTTTCTATCTGTGGTCTTAACATGTATTGTTATGTCTCATTAGACATTTCGATCTTGTAGACTCTTTCTTCAAGTAGCAGATCACTTATCTTGTCCTCACCAGAAACTTGGCAGCCTCTACTATTAACATTTTGATGACAGTTTGTATCCTAATGTGCCCTTGTTTAGCTTGCTCACAGCAGCTTTACCTAACATTGTTTATCCCTAATACACCTTCAGAGTAACTTAAAAGATGCCTTATCAGAGATGTTCTTAAAAAAGAAGACTCATTAACCATAAAAAGTATTCTGAATGAAAAAGTTTGGATTCATTCATTCTTTTCATGCCTTGGAAAGCAAGCTGAATCTCCCACTAAAAAAAAATGCCAAAGATAATAGTGCCAAAAGATAAAATAATGGAATGTGAAAAATATAGGAACCTGTAAAATATTGAAACCAATAAAAATAATAAAAATGAAATATGTATATTCTTTTGTTTATTCTTTCATTCGTTGTTTCCTCTTGGTCTCATCAATTTTTATCAGTCACACAAATCAAAAAACTGTTTTATCAATCACACAAGTAAAGTAAGACTACTTTATACTCATATTGTGATTTACTAACAGCCAAGGGGATAAACATTTTAATTAACTTGTGAGCAGTCTATTGGATTTATTACAGCATAGTAGTAAAATTTTATGTTTTCACCACAAATAGCAATGACCTTTATATAATTTCCTTTTGGAAGAGACTGTTGAACAGATAAAAGAAATAAAAAATCATTACCACATATTAATAATTTTAGGGCAGATTACTACTCTCAATATAACTTGCTTTATCCATCTATTGATTATAACTCTTCATTCACAAATAAAAATATTTTAAAAATTTCATTTATAAAATATTTTTGGAAATTTTGGTAATAGTGATAGATTTTTAATAAAAATTCATCATATAGAAATTAAAAACCTATGATTCTTCATATGATGTTTTCAAAAAACCCTGAAGATGATAATTAATAGATGATTAATCTATTAATCAGCTCTGTATATACATAAATATAAAATGTTCAAGTAAGAGGCACTTTTTAACAACCTATAGTAAATACTCATAGAAATATTATAATGGACTTGTATTTGAATTTACTAAAGAACACATACATTTAAGTTTAATATCTCTAATTTTTCTATACTGGTCTGTTCTGCACGAAGTCTTTAAAAGAGATATGAATCATCATAAAAGGAAAGAAGTATTTTCACTGAATTGCTTTGGCCTTCTCTTCTTGATTCCATCTTCTCCATCTCCTTCTTCCTTTGGTTCTGAAGCTGTGGCCATCTGCTAGAACTTTACAATTTTTTTTTTTTTAATCCTGATGTTGCATATGCTCATTTTACTCCACTTTTCACCTGTACTTTTTCTTGAACATCATTTGGTAGGTAAATGGCTTACCCTTTATTTAGGCTGTCTGGGACAAATAGCAGGTAACCCAATTTTCTGAAAGGTACTAGATAATATTCTAAACATCTCAACACAGAAGAGATTGAATGAACACATAGTGTGCCATCATCATGCCTCTTACTGATGGCAAGAAAGCATATAAGAAGCATTTGTGATCAGTCTTTTTTTTAACCTGGGATTTTAAAAATAATTTTAGAGTATAGATGATTTACAATGTCGTGATAATTTATGCCATACAACAAAGTGAATCAGTTATACATATACACATATCTACTTTTTTAGACTTTTTTTCACATATAGGTCATTACAGAGTATTGACTAGAGTTCCTTATGCTATACAGTAGGGCTTTACTAGTTATCCATTTTGCATATGAAGTGAAAGTGAAAGTTGCTCAGTTGTGTCTGACTCTTTGTGACCCCATGGACTATACAGTCCATGGAATTCTCCAAGCCAGAATACTGGAGTAGGCAGCCTTTCCCTTCTCCAGGGCATCTTCCTAACCCAGGAATCGAACCCAGGTCTCCCGCATTGCAGGCAGATTCTTTACAAGTTGAGCCACAAGGAAAGCCCATTTTACATATAGTAGTGTGTATATATCAATCCCAGTCTCTCAATTTATCCTCCCCCTGACCCCTTTCCTGGTAACTATACGTTGGTTTTCTACATCTGTGACTATTTTGGTTTTGTAAATGAGTTCATTTGTACATTAAAAAAAATAGATTCCACATGTAAGTGACATCATATTTGTCTTTGTCTTTCTCTGTCTGAGTTACTTCACTCAGTAGGACAATCTCTGAGTCCATCCATGTCATTGCAGTTGATATTGTGTTCAGTCTTGGAGAACAGTGCTATGTGTCACTCAGGGTGAGCATGAGTGAGATAGTATCAGGCTCTTTTGCCAAAGAGAGAGAGTGATGTCAAATTTATAACAGGAGGAAAGAAAGACTGGAATTCTTCATCCAGGCAGATCTTTATCCCCATGAATTTTTAAAGAAAAGCAATTTGAAGCTCAAGGTATCTTTTCTTCCCAACAACTCAGCATTTCACAATATACTGCAAATTTAGCTATAGATCAACTCCTCCATAATTTAAACCACTTAAATTATTTTCATATAGTACAAAAAATACACATAATCAAAAAATAACCTACTTCTATGTATTTAATAATACTCTATATAAAAGAACAAAACTAGCCAATTGTAAACAGTTTAAAACTAAAAGTAAAACCTGGCCATTCTATTTATGGTGAAGGAAGTCACAGTGAGCCAGAGGAGGGTAACATTGACAAAAAACATGGCAGAGAAAGTCGGACTCCAGAATTTTAGTGCCAAAAGTAAACTACATTCTTGTCTTTTCTAAAACTTCTTTTAGAGATGAGGGTACTAACACATAGACCATTACACAATTTGCCATAATAGAAAATGTGATTACAGAGTCAAGACGCTCCTGATAAAACAAGAACAATCACAAAGAACAACATAAAAGCAATGAACAGTATTCTATGTTTTGGCGTTAAGAGACATCTGCATTGTAAGATTTCTGTTTTACAATGAAGGAAAATAATTGTCCATTGGGTCCTGCTAAAAAGAAAATATTCACTTTTTTTTCTCTGAAAGGGTATTAAATGATATGGTAACTTGATCGATATCAAACTTATAGATGTGAAAAATAACTTCATACATATGAAAGCCATCACTGGAAAATATATGGAGAGAAAATCAGAACTGCAGCCCTAAAGAACAGCAAGACTAACAGAAGCTTTCAGTAAAAGATGTGAATCTGGTGCCCCACACTGTTCGGCTGATTCCAAATTCACCACAACATAAGGCAACTATCAAAAGCAAGTCTCTATCATTTTAACCTTCAGTGTATTCCTCAAAGTTGTTGGCAATGCACTTGTTTACTAGAATATTTGTAGAATTATGGGGGCTTTCTCTGTATGCTTTCTCCATTAATGATTACCATGCAGCTCTTGGACTCCATAATTAATTTGAGCTCTTAGCTCTTTTTTTGTCAAGGTTGATTAATCGTCATTGTTCTTCAGTGTGCCTGAAGAACTATGGACAGTGGTCCATAATATTGTACAGGAGGCAGCAAACAAAATCTTTCCAGAGAAAAAGAAAAACAAGAAGGCCAAGTGGTTATCTGAGGAGGCTTTACAAATAGCAGAAGAATCAAGAGAAGTGAAAAGCAAGGGAGAGAGGGAAAGGTACATCCAATTAAGTACAGAGTTCCAAAAAATAGCTAGAAAATACAAGAAGAACTTCTTCAATGAATAATGCTTAATAATAGAAGAAAACAACAGAAGGGGAAAGACTAGAGATCTATTTAGGAAAACTAGAAACATCAAGGGAGGATTCCACCCAAAGATGGGCACAATAAAGGATAAAAATGGTAGAGACCTAGTAGACGCTGAAGAGATCAAGAAGTGATGGAAAGACTACACAGAAGAACTGTATAAAAAAGATCTTAATGAACCAGATTACTACAATGGTGTGGTTAGTCACCCAGAGCGAGACATTCTGGAGTGCGAAGTCAAGTGGGCCTTAAGAAGCACTGCTGTTAATAAAGCTAGTGGATGTGATAAAATGCCAGTAAAACTATTCAAATCCCTAAAGGATGAGGCCATCAAGGCTTTGCATTCATTATGTCAGCAAATCTGAAAGACCCGGCAGTGGTCACAGGACTGGAAAAATTCAATCCTCATCCCAGTTTCCAAGAAGGGTAGTGCCAAAGAATGTGCTAACCATCAGACAGTTGCACTCATCTCTCATGCTAGTAGGGTCATGCTTAAAATCTTGCATGCTAGGCTTCAGCATTATGTGAACCAAGAACTTTCAGATGTCCATGCTTGGTTTAGAAAAGGAAGAGGAACTAGAGATCAAATTGCCAACCTTCACTGGATTATAGAGAAAGCAAGGGGATTTCAGAAAATCATCTATCTTTATTTTATCAACTACACTAAGGCCTTTGACTGTGTGGATCATGACAAACTGTGGAAAGCTCTTAGAGAGATGGAAATGGTAAGAGCATCTTACCTGTCTCCTGAGAAACCTGTGTGTGGGTCAAAAAGCAGCAGTTAGAACCCTGTATGGAACAACTGATTGGTTCAAGATCAAGAAAGGAGTACAGCAGGGTTGTCTGCTGTCACTGTTTGTTTAACCTATACACTGAGCGCATCATGAGAAATGCCTGGCTAGGTGAGTGACAAGCTGGAATCAAGATACAAAAGAGAAACATCAATGACTTCATACATGTAGATGATACCACTCTAGCTGCAGAAAGTGATGCACCATAGATGCAATGAACATGAACTTGGGCAAACTCCAGGAGATGGTGAGGGACAGGGAGGGCTGGCGTGCTGCAGTCCATGGAGTCACAAAGATTTGGACCATGACTGGGTGACTGAACAACACACTGAAGTATTTTTGTTAAGATTGGTTAATGTTTTTGCAGATTTAGTGAAACATGAACTTTGCTTTTCTCTTCAGCTTCCTTTCATGTACTTAGGTTCAGACACACCCTTCATTATTTGGAGAGTCAGCTAACTGGGGTCAGGATCTTACTTCCAGTCTCTGGACTATCTCCTTACTGGCGTCACCTCTAACCCATCCTATCCTACAGTCTGGGTCTGGATATCTAGAAGGAGGAATCTTTAGATCACGAGATTCTGAGAAGGCCACAATTGAGAGTTTAGTATTGATTATTTCAAGTTATCTTCTGGTTTAAAATTTTATGATTCATATTAAAATGTAAGAGTAATGTAATATAATTTACATATAAACTTATTAAATGATAATGAGTATCTAGTATTAAATCATCTGAGTTTTCCTAGTATGCTTTAACATTTTACACAGGAGAAAGTAATGCATTAAGTGAAATTAAGGTTAATTGTTGCAATTAATTTTAATGTTAATTTGTATCACTGATTTCCAAAATACCCATGTAAAACAAAACACATAATCCTGACTATAGATTTAAATTACAAAATGGACGTATTTACATAAACATTTTCTTTTCTATGTCTAGGAGCATGTATGTAAGTTTGTATATATATATATATAACTGTTCATTATTATTTTTGCAATAAAAGGAAAATGGCAAAATTATAAATTTTTGAATAGGAAAATAATGGGCCAGGATATAATAATTTTACTTTAAAAATTTATAATAAAGCACAGAAAAATCATTTTTCTATCAAACAACTTTGTATGCATATGATGTTTTTCTTCATACAGTAGTTCAAAATGGTACTTTCCTGAATAAATGATTTTCTCATTTCAAATATTATTTTGGATGAAGACATTAGCCATAACCTACATGATTCGGAATATTTAATTCTGGCAACTTTTTTTTTTCTTTGTTCCCTGCTGAACTCTTTTTCTAAATAGTCTGAGTGTAAATTTGCCAGCTACAAGAAAATATGTGCTTTATTTCATTGTGAGATTTAAGAAATATTTGTGTAAGCACATTAAAGTTGTTCATCAGTGAAATTAATGTTCTATACACAGTATCAACATTTTCCAGACTGCCTTTCTGATTGGCATGACTCAGATTTGGCTTAAGCTGAAAGTTTCAGCTCTGGCAGGATCATCTAACAATTGTAAGATGTATTGAAGCATCTTACATCGGATACAATTGTCTTAAACATACACATTTTGCATATTGAGAAAGAAATAATCTAGACAACCAGTAGAATTAGGTTTCTCATCTTTAATTGCATTTATATATAATGAGTGTTTAGTTGCTAAGTTGTGGCCAACTCTTTGCAACCCTTTGGACTGTAACCCACCAGGCTCCTCCGTCCATTTGATCTCCCAAGCAAAAAGACTGGAGTGGATTGCTACTTCTTTCTCCAGGGGATCTTCCTGACCCAGGGTTCAAACTCTCATCTCCTGCGTTTGCTGCATTGCAGGCAAATTCTTTACCCACTGAGCCATCAGTGACTCAACTGAAATAATAAATTCATGATACATATTTATATATAAGTAAATAGTTGAGAATATACACAAAGCATGTCAATGAAGATAGATACCCATCTATTTCTGCAGTTATGTTTCTTATCAAAATTTAAGTTTTGGCATCTACTATAAATTATAAAGAAAATGCATTCAGTTCAGTTCAGTTCAGTTGCTCAGTCATGCCTGACTCATTGTGCCCCCATGAACTGCAGCATGCCAGGCTTCCCTGCCCATCACCAACTCCCAGAGCTGCTCAAAACTCATGTCCATCAAGATGGTGATGCCATCCAACCATCTCATCATCTGTCATCCCTTTCTCCTCCTGCCTTCAACCTTTCCCAACATGAGATTCTTTCCGAATGAGTCAGTTCTTCACATCAGGTGGCCAAAGTATTGGAGTTTCAGCTTCAGCATCAGTCCGTCCAATGGATATTCAGGACTGATCTCCTTTAGAATGGACTGGTTTGATCTCCTTGCAGTCTAAGGGACTCTCAAGAGTCTTCTCCAACACCACAGTTCAAAAGCATCAATTCTTCAGCACTCAGCCTTCCTTATGTTCCAACTCTCACATCTATACTTGACTAATGAAAAAATTATAGCCTTGACTAGACAGACCTTTGATGGCAAAGCGATGTCTCTGCTCTTAAATATGCTGTCTAGGCTAGTCATAGCTTTTCTTCTAAGGAGCAAGCACCTTTTAATGTCATGGCTGCACTCACCGTCTGCAGTGATTTTGGGGTCCAAGAAAATAAAGTCTGTCACTGCTTCCATTATTTCCCATCTCTTTGCCATATAGTGATAGGACCAGATGCCATGATCTTCATTTTATGAATGTTTAATTTTAAGCCAGCTTTTACACTCTCCTCTTTCACCTTCATCAAGAAACTCTTTAGTTCTTCTTCACTTTCTACCATAAGGGTGGTGTCATCTGCATATCTGAAGTTATTGATATTTCTCCCAGCAATCTTTTTTTAAAATTTATTTTTAATTGAAGTATAATTGCTTTACAAAATTTCTCCCAGCAATCTTTATTCCTGTGCTTCATCCTGCATAGCCCATTTGATATACTCTGCATAGAAGTTAAATAAGCTGGGTGACAATATACAGCCTTCAGTTCATTGTTCCATGTCTGGTTCTAATTGTTGCTTCTTGACCTGCATACAGATTTCTCAGGAGGTGGCCTGGTATTCCCATCTCTTGGAGAATTTTCCACAGTTTTTTGATCCACATAGTCAAAGGCATATTGTATTTTATGAAGCAGAAGTAGATGTTTTTCTGGAGTTCTCTTGTTCAGTGTGCTCAGTGAGATAATAAAAAGCATTATTCCTTCTTTAATAGTTTTCACTTAGCTTCATTCCCATTTATTTATTCTTTCATATGTATATCTATAGTTAAATATCCTCCTTTTTCTCTCTGTCTCTGTTTCTCTCTCTCATTCTGTCTCTCTGTTTCTATGTATACATGATGTTAATTTGCCATGTTAGGAAATATGTCATATTTATCATTACAGAATTATAGAATTTTTTTCATTTAAGGAAGTAAAAGTCACTCAATCGTGTCTGATTCTTTGCAACCTCATGGACTGTAACCCACCAGGCTTCTCTGTGCATGGAATTCTCCAGGCAAGAATACTAGAGTGGGTTGACATTCCCTTCTCCAGGGGATCTTCTTGACCCAGGAATCAAACCCAGGTCTCCCACATTGCAAGCAGATTCTTTACCATCTAAACCATTGGATGTCATATAATTCATTGCTATCATATACAACACATACACAGAGCCAGTTCTACCACTAATGTCTACTGGAACTGTTGGTTTTCTCAGTTCTGTTTCCAATCCAGCATCATGCTTTTCTCTCAGTTGTCACATCTTTTCATTTTCTCATAATATGTAGCCGTGTCTCACACCATTTTTCTGGTGTTTCCTAACATTGGTAATTTTGAAGCATACAGACCAGTTTCTTTGTAAAATACCTTTGCAAAGTGGGGTTACACAGTCATTAGATTTAGAGTATTTAATTTCCAGGAATATCAGTTAACTGATTTGTCCTTCACAGTGCTATCTTTTTAGGAAGAATATGGTTTTATTTGGCTTGACCTCATAATAGTGATATAAGTTTTGATGACTTAAGGTAGTGGCCAATAGTTTTCCATGCTGGAAAGTTACTCTTTTTTCATTTATAATTAATGGTCTGTTGGAAGATACTTTGTGTCTCTTTATAACTTATAACTCTTTATAACTTTATACCACTTTGTAACTCTTCAAACTTTAACTCATTAGTTTTAACATACATTACAAATTTTGAAATACATTCTTTCTTTTTTTTACTAGTTGGCATTTTGGTTCTATCTCGTTTACTTTTTTCATATATATCTATATCTATATGTATGTATACAGACACAAATATATATATATATATATATACCCACAAATAAATATATATATATATACCCACAAATAAATATATATATATATATATCAGAATATATAACAATGGGTGTTGGTTTGTCATGTTAGGAAATTCCCAGGTGAAATCTGAAACTTGCCCCAGTACATGGAGGGCAAAGAGAGACCAATAAATGAAGCAGACCACTCTAGGTTGGTAGGCGGTTAATTTAATAAACAAGCACACTTTCATAGGAGGCTTGTCTTTAGTGCTGCAGGACAAGTAGATCTCTGCACCCACTGCTTGAAACTCTTAAGTTTAGAGGAGGATTAACTGGGTTCAATCATATAATCAGTCCAGATGGTCTCAAAAACTCCTCACTGTATCAAGGCTGTGAACTTGAAAGGGCTCGTAGTATGGGAACAGTGCTTTTTGTTCAGTCTCTGAGTCATCTCCAACTCTTTGTGACCCCATAGACTGCAGCATGCCAGGCTTCCCTGTCCTTCACCATCTCCCAGAGTTTGCTTAAACTCATGTCCACTGAGTCGCAAACAGTAGGCAGAGCCAGGAAAGGAAAGGGGTTAAGGAGCCTCAGATAGCCTAAATCTAGCCAGGGATCAACCTGCAGTCACATCATGTCCTTTCCGCCTCCTCCAACAAAGTATCCTCCTTTCATTCAAAGTTATAATCTCTGAAGATTTGTATTCATTTTTATATTCAAGATGTCGCAGATTTAGCTGCAAAGGCTTTTATTCATGGACTTTCATGTCCTTTTGACATATTCCCATGGCTCTTGGAGACTTTTCTTGCTTCCTGTCAAGCAAAGTGTTTCAGGTTCTTCTTGTAATTATACTATCCAATCCCTAAACTAGACATAAATGCAGGAATCCTTGTTTCATTAACTGAAGAATTTTACAAATAGGGATGAGACATGACTCAGAGTCTAAGTGCAAGTTTCTGGGTCCTGAGGGACTTGAGATCTTTGTCCTGGCTCTGCTGTGGCTTCTAGCTCTGAGATCTTGGGAAACTTCTTTTTTTTTTTTTATTTTATTTTTTAATTTTTTATTTTTTTTAGAGATTCTTTTTTTATTATTGTTTTTGCCATAC